>JADDOH010005913.1:0-12254 GCA_016648135.1 Agrypnia vestita
ATAGCTTCGTCTTTTCCTTTACGTTGAGTCCGTCCGGCAGACATAAAAGAACCGTAAAACGGAACTTGATCGCGTTTCCTTTTGCGCATCTCCAAAGAGCGATCATTTAACATCATGTAACTTCGTCTTTTCTTTTACTCCAGACCTGTTCGGCAGACGTTAAATAACCGAAAGCAGGATTTGGTCAATAAGGGCCCTTTGTGCTCCAGTTCACCCTTATTGATCAGATGATGGTGCGCGGTTTGCCAGGACCTATGTAATTGTCATGACACTCCAGTCTTGTCCAGTTTAAATCTGCTTATATATCAAATCATAATGATCCAGGAACAGGCACCATTGCCGGGAGATGCCTTCCTTTTAGAAATTTTTTTTTCTTCTTTCCCTTGGTTAACCCACGTTTGACACCAATACTTGCCCTGGCAGGAAGTATGAATATTAAGTATGCGTTCCATATCCATATGGCCGCCGGCTATGTCTCTCATTATCTAATTTTCTTTTACGGCAGACCGCTACCATGCAATAAACAACGTACCACCTCACTCGCCCTTCCTCACGGAACGATATTTCGAAATTTCATAGAAACGACCACAACCTTTTATGCCACTCAAGTGTGTGTCTACGCGATCATTTCTTTCGGAAATACTTTTCTTGTCTTTTCTTCCGAGGACATAAAGGCTCACAAGCTTGCTGAGCCAAGATCGGTTTACCGAACCCCATATATAACCAAAAAAATTTATTAGCAACAGAGCATCGGTCGTTACCAAGAGTGTTCGCTTGTCTCTAGTCGTTTTCAACTTACCATAGCTATCTACCCAAAGGTATGTTCATCACAAAAAAAAATAATAAAGAAAATAAACGCCACACTTAGCCCCCCCCCCTGCATGATTACGGCGAATGCGATGAATAAGGATAGTATATCTGAGTTTGTTTGAATGACATGGCCGTGCAAGTAGAATGAATAAATGCGTGAGTATGAGTCAAAACCCCCCCCGCGACTTGAAGGCGACTGACCAAGCGATATTCTTGAACGCTACCACTCACTACCTTTTAAAAGGGGATCACCCTATTTGTGGTAGCCCTGATCCACCATGTGGTCAAGCAGAGACCGCGCGAAAGTGAACAACGAGTTCAATACGAATTGACGCCCTACTATTAACGGCGCCCTGGGAACTACCGGACGTGACAAATGCAGGACGAGGACCCCAGCCTTAAGCAAATCATCCAACTGTCGAAACAAGGCAGGCTTTACTTACACAGGGTGTACCGCGATCCGAAGTACATACGGTATTGTCTTTTATAGAGTTCATCTCTACTCGGATACCCACTATAGTTGATAAGTTAAATTAAGATTTAGACCTTGCACTAAGCAAAAAATCCCAGGGCCGTCACTATGTATATAAATAGACACGTCCACCCGCTAGGTCGTTAGTTTTTATGTGTTAAGTTTTTTTTTGTATTTCGCTATTTTTTAGGTCACGGTAGTTATCTTCACGAACAAATTATGTATCGCTTATTCCCAAAAAAGCTATAATATTTTTTATATGTATAAGATTTTTTTATCACTTATTTCGGTACGCCTGTTACCATCACACCATGGTAACGGGGCTGTCCCGTTGTTCATTTCCAAAATTCGTTTTGAAAATTCACATGTTACAAAAACTATTTTTTTATGTATAAGAGTTTTCTATCACCTTTTTCGGTACGCCTGTTACCATCACACCATGGTAACGGGGCTGTCCCCTTGTTCATTTCCAAAATTCGTTTTGTAAATTCACATGTTACAAAAACTATTTTTTTATATATATGAGATTTTTTTATCACTTATTCCAGTACGCCTGTTACCATTATACCATGGTAACGGGACTGTCACTGTTCACCTGAACTTGTGATGACAAAAATTTTTTGTAAGGATCACGTAGGCTTTGACGCGAAGCGGAGTCGCGTGACACCCCTACGGAATGTTCACCACAAGCCATGTCTTGTATTGAGCCTTGTATGGACCTGACGAGTCAAAATTAGGTCAGCCAGGGTGACGACCCTGAGGTGCTTCGACCTATCCGGGAGTCGGGCCGGTTTGTACCGGCGCTATTGAAAACGATAGGTGGTCTTCACACCTGATAATTAATTGAAGTTGGTATTATAAAAAGGGTACTGGTTCCTAGGGCGACTTGGCCAGTGTCCCGACTACTGAAGCATAGATGGCCGACTACTGGCAAAAAGGCCATTTTTTATAAAAATATTATTTTAATTTAACCCGGCGAACAATTCCGCCTACTAGAACCTTGTAACGTTGACAAATCTGCCGTATAGAGCCTACCACTCGCATATTACGATAATTTCCATGTTTTTTTTGTAAACACTGACAATCCGTACTCTGTCATGGAGTATCCTCACTCAATGTTGAACTAAGGGTTTACAAACAAGATCCTTAGTGGTACACCGTAAGGCCTGGATTCCCTATATAATTATTAATTTACCAATGAATCCTTTTTTTTGTTTGATTTTTTTTTTATACTACCTGATTAGGGAATGTGTAATGCTTCCTTTTAGACAGAAAGGAAGTATTACTCTTCTGTCGTAACAAAATAAATATAAATAAGTAAATATTACATATTCCGTCGTAACCATAATAATACACGAAATCGCACACGCTGAGCGAGGCGGCCGGAGCCAGGGCGCGAAGGTTATACACACAGGCTTACGAGTCACACACACTATGATAGTATCCCTGTCAACCGCCCTCGCGGGGCCTCCGAGCAGGAGACGGAAGGCGTGCCGCGACGGGCCGCGCTGCCATACTCTTGGAGCGACTGTACCGGCGCGTGACTCCCCCCCCGCACCCTCTTCCGCTAGCCTTCGGTCCTAATATAGGATAGCTCCGCGCCCGCCGAGTCAGTCTTCACCAGTCCTCATCCGGGAACCGAGCTCTGAGGTGCGTCAGCTACGCCGCCCGCCCTAAGCAAATTACGGCCGCCATTTGCATAAAAGTTACGGTGTCGGAATTGTTTGTTGTTAATTTTCAAATGTGAGCCAATAACATACCTCTCGCCGTGTTACAAAGCTAAACAGTGTGTTCAAATGATTTAAACGCAAATAATATACTTCCCGCCGTGTTATAAAGTTAAACAGTGTGTTCAACTAGTTTAAACGCATATAGTAACGAGTTCGTCGTGTGAGACAATGTCGGTCTAGCAATAAATACATAATAATAATCGTTCTCTATGTTTTATAAACGACTAAGGGTGAAGTAGACAAAAAGTTAAAAAAGTTCATCGCAAGCGCCTCGAGCGCCCTTTTCTAAAAAAATAATACATTACTATTGGCGTCATGAACATTCCCCGCCAACAAGGGGTATAATAAAAACAATCGTTTTCGTGCCCTATTAAACAACGCCTGTTCTTTTAACTTTTAATAAAAATACCGTGCTCTTGGACTTCATAAGATTCAGCCGTCATTGGCGTCTTCTTCATTAAAATCGTCATCAACTTCGGCCGCTCCGCTCGGGCATTCCGACCGATCAGCTGACGGAAGACAACCGTCCGCCGCCTCCTACAGCTGGTCAGGGCTGCCACCCTTACTAAAGGTGGTCGATCCACTCCATACTCCGAAGAAAAATTACAGGTTTCGAGTGTTTGTTTATATCTATACATAATTTACAGGAGCCAATTATGGCTAATCTTAACATTCGCAAACTATTTACAAAAAGTTATCAAAAGGATAACCAAGTGACATTAATCGAACTCAAGTGATGTAACTTTTAAAATAGGAAACATAAAGTCTGTTCCAATCCCTGTTCATACTTATCCATACATCCCATGAGCCTCTACTGGGCCGACCTCTGGAAGCTTAACTATATGTAAATTAATATTCTGTAGTGGACCCGACTGTGATTAAATTTCGTTATAAAGGAGCATCCATTTTGACTTTAGTAGCCACCAGGGTCATACTTGATAATTCGGCGCTGTGTTTTTCTTAAACCTTTTTACTATTGTATTTCATTATCCCGTATGAAACCACGTTTATAAATTGTATAACATACTGTAGAATTTGTGCCTTATGAACTATTCTCTGTGTACTGAATTGACTGGATACCATCTCATTGTAATAAACCTCATGTAAAACCATACAGGCCCTGTTTTTTTATTTTACTTTCTCCATACTATTCCCCAACCAATCTGAAAGAAAGTAAAGGGAATGGACCAAAACCACTGAAGCTTAGAATCCTGGCAAGATAACCCTGAGCGTTGGTTGGTCAGTTAGATCGTGTAGAAGCAATTCTGCATATGAGAGAACAAGTACGTTCTCGGCAACCGCGTTCAGAGGTTTATTGGTAAATTCCAACATTTCAGATAAGCGAACCAATACTCTTCAATATTTACGACTTCAAAGATAATTTTATGTAATTAAGCTGTGAAATTACGAAACATAATTTTAATTAATATTCACGGATTCCTAACAATAATCATATAAAATTCCCAAAAAAAGTACAATAATTAAAATAAATCTCAAATAGCAACAAGGCGCATACCTCGCCTATTTAATTTAAATGACTAACGGTTAATCGGAGACATTCTTCACGTCGGCCGTCAGTCATATGACATCGGCACGGTATTGCTGAAAGCAATGGACCGGTCACAAATTTCATGTTTTTTCATACAAACCCTGCTCGTGAGTTAAAACAAAACTACGATCGATAACAATGAACACATTTCATTCGCTTTTGTGCTTGATGGGAGTCACTAGCGTGGTCTCGGAGCGTGTCGACTTGGTGGCGAGACTTCCACTGGAAGTGGCCTCCATTATATTCAGGTACGTGCGAGCTGTTTGCTTTTGATTTTCTCAATCTCAATTTAACATTTTTGCCAACGTCTTGGTTGTAACTCCGTTATGATTGGTTCTAATTTATTGTTTTTATTCTTACAGGAAATTAGACGAGCGCTCCCTTTACAATGCTTCCAAGGTGGACGACTTATGGATGAACGTCATCAAGAGTGACAGAGTCCTGAGAATCAGGCTTCGCGGATATGTGCGCGCCTTAACAGAGTGCAATCCCCTAAATCTAAGGCGGTTCGCCAGCGCGGGTGAGCGCACTCGATCCCGCAGGGTCAAACCGAAGGACGGCAGATATCCGGGGTTCACGGCAGCCACTACATTCAGGATCGCCGAAGGAGGTGAGACCAGCTATTTTTCTAGACCTCTCAAGCGAAGGAGATCGGATAAAGATGCGGCCAGCGGTATGCCGAGAAAAATAAAAATTATGAGATATTGACTTGTAATAAATTTTATTCAAGATTAAATGTATGATATCTGTGGAATTCAAAAATAATTTTATGTATTTTTTTTGTATCACTGTACAAAATCTGTTTGTTTTAAGTATTTAAGTAATTCATGACCAATTCGCATATACTGTTTCTTCTTAAGTGTAGTAAATTCTCTTCATGTGTAAAAATATTTTTAATTAGATAAGCCAGACAAAATATGCGATTATTATGGATTTTTGAAATAGTTATAAGCATCTTTAAATTAACAAAAGCAACTTGATATAAGTATTTAAGGAACTCATGACGATTTTGATTAAGAATGTTCAAAAAATTATAATTAAAATAATTTTACTAGAAGAGCGAACCGAATTAAGCAATAATTCTGGATTTTAATATTTTTTTATGTAATTTTCCTATACACGTAAAAAATTTTGGTAATTATAATAAATATATTTACGATACTCAAGACATTTCTGAGTGAAATGATTAAGAATTATTTAAGTTACAATATTTTTAGAAGATAAGCGAACCAATACTCTTCAATATTTACGACTTCAAAGATAATTTTATGTAATTAAGCTGTGAATTTACAAAACCTAATTTTGATTAATATTCACGGTTTCCTAACAATAATCACATAAATTTCCCAAAAAAAGTACAATAAATGTATAAAATAAGTATTTAAGTAACTTATGACAATTTTGATTAAGAATGTTCACAAAATTATAATTAAAATAATTTTACTAGAAGAGCGAACCGAATTAAGCAATAATTCTGGATTTTAATATTTTTTTATGTAATTTTCCTATAGACGTACAAAATTTTGGTAATTATAATAAACATATTTACGATACTCAAAATATTTCTGAGTGAAATGATTAAGAATTATTTAAGTTACAATATTTTTAGAAGATAAGCGAACCAATACTCTTCAATATTTACGACTTCAAAGATAATTTTATGTAATTAAGCTGTGAAATTACAAAACCTAATTTTAATTAATATTCACGGATTCCTAACAATAATCATATAAAATTCCCAAAAAAAGTACAATAATTAAAATAAATCTCAAATAGCAACAAGGCGCATGCCTCGCCTATTTAATTTAAATGACTAACGGTTAATCGGAGACATTCTTCACGTCGGCCGTCAGTCGTATGACTTCGGCACGGTATTGCTGAAAGCAATGGACCGGTCACAAATTTCATGTTTTTTCATACAAACCCTCCTCGTGAGTTACAACAAAACTACGATCACATTTCATTCGCTTTTGTGCTTGATGGGAGTCACTAGCGTGGTCTCGGAGCGTGTCGACTTGGTGGCGAGACTTCCACTGGAAGTGGCCTCCATTATATTCAGGTACGTGCGAGCTGTTTGCTTTTGATTTTCTCAATCTCAATTTAACATTTTTGCCAACGTCTTGGTTGTAACTCCATTATGATTGGTTCTAATTTATTGTTTTTATTCTTACAGGAAATTAGACGAGCGCTCCCTTTACAATGCTTCCAAGGTGGACGACTTATGGATGAACGTCATCAAGAGTGACAGAGTCCTGAGAATCAGGCTTCGCGGATATGTGCGCGCCTTAACAGAGTGCGATCCCCTAAATCTAAGGCGGTTCGCCAGCGCGGGTGAGCGCACTCGATCCCGCAGGGTCAAACCGAAGGACGGCAGATATCCGGGGTTCACGGCAGCCACTACATTCAGGATCGCCGAAGGAGGTGAGACCAGCTATTTTTCTAGACCTCTCAAGCGAAGGAGATCGGATAAAGATGCGGCCAGCGGTATGCCGAGAAAAATAAAAATTATGAGATATTGACTTGTAATAAATTTTATTCAAGATTAAATGTATGATATCTGTGGAATTCAAAAATAATTTTATGTATTTTTTTTTGTATCACTGTACAAAATCTGTTTGTTTTAAGTATTTAAGTAATACATGACCAATTCGCATATACTGTTTCTTCTTAAGTGTAGTAAATTCTCTTCATGTGTAAAAATATTTTTAATTAGATAAGCCAGACAAAATATGCGATTATTATGGATTTTTGAAATAGTTATAAGCATCTATAAATTAACAAAAGCAACTTGATATAAGTATTTAAGGAACTCATGACGATTTTGAATGCAGTTTTTAGAAAATTACAATTAAAATAATTTTAGTAGACATACGTGCCAAAATGTACAATGATTTTGATTTTCAATAATAATTTTAACACATTTTGCTATAAATGTATAAAATAAGTATTTAAGTAACTTATGACAATTTTGATTAAGAATGTTCAAAAACTTATAATTAAAATAATTTTACTAGAAGAGCGAACCGAATTAAGCAATAATTCTGGATTTTAATATTTTTTTATGTAATTTTCCTATACACGTACAAAATTTTGGTAATTATAATAAATATATTTACGATACTCAAGACATTTCTGAGTGAAATGATTAAGAATTATTTAAGTTACAATATTTTTAGAAGATAAGCGAACCAATACTCTTCAATATTTACGACTTCAAAGATAATTTTATGTAATTAAGCTGTGAATTTACAAAACTTAATTTTGATTAATATTCACGGTTTCCTAACAATAATCACATAAATTTCCCAAAAAAAGTACAATAAATGTATAAAATAAGTATTTAAGTAACTTATGACAATTTTGATTAAGAATGTTCAAAAACTTATAATTAAAATAATTTTACTAGAAGAGCGAACCGAATTAAGCAATAATTCTGGATTTTAATATTTTTTTATGTAATTTTCCTATAGACGTACAAAATTTTGGTAATTATAATAAATATATTTACGATACTCAAAATATTTCTGAGTGAAATGATTAAGAATTATTTAAGTTGCAATATTTTTAGAAGATAAGCGAACCAATACTCTTCAATATTTACGACTTCAAAGATAATTTTATGTAATTAAGCTGTGAAATTACAAAACCTAATTTTAATTAATATTCACGGATTCCTAACAATAATCATATAAAATTCCCAAAAAAAGTACAATAATTAAAATAAATCTCGAATAGCAACAAGGCGCATGCCTCGCCTATTTAATTTAAATGACTAACGGTTAATCGGAGACATTCTTCACGTCGGCCGTCAGTCGTATGACTTCGGCACGGTATTGCTGAAAGCAATGGACCGGTCACAAATTTCATGTTTTTTCATACAAACCCTCCTTGTGAGTTACAACAAAACTACGATCGAGAACAATGAACACATTTCATTCGCTTTTGTGCTTGATGGGAGTCACTAGCGTGGTCTCGGAGCGTGTCGACTTGGTGGCGAGACTTCCACTGGAAGTGGCCTCCATTATATTCAGGTACGTGCGAGCTGTTTGCTTTTGATTTTCTCAATCTCAATTTAACATTTTTGCCAACGTCTTGGTTGTAACTCCGTTATGATTGGTTCTAATTTATTGTTTTTATTCTTACAGGAAATTAGACGAGCGCTCCCTTTACAATGCTTCCAAGGTGGACGACTTATGGATGAACGTCATCAAGAGTGACAGAGTCCTGAGAACCAGGCTTCGCGGATATGTGCGCGCCTTAACAGAATGCGATCCCCTAAATCTGAGGCGGTTCGCCAGCGCGGGTGAGCGCACTCGATCCCGCAGGGTCAAACCGAAGGACGGCAGATGTCCGGGGTTCACGGCAGCCACTACATTCAGGATCGCCGAAGGAGGTGACGCCAGCTATTTTTCTAGACCTCTCAAGCGAAGGAGATCGGATAACGATGCGGCCAGCGGTATGCCGAGAAGAATAAAAATTATGAGATATTGACTTGTAATAAATTTTCTTCAAGACTAAATGTATGATATCTGTGGAATTTTTTTTGTATAAATGTACAAAATCTGTTTGTTTTTAGTATTTAAGTAATGCATGACCAATTCGAATATAATGTTTCTTCTTAAGTGTAGTACATTCACTCCATGTGTAAAAAATAATTTTAATTAGATAAGCCAGACAAAAAATACGATTATTATGGATTTTTGAAATATTTATAAGCATCTATAAATTAACAAAAGCAACTTGGTATAAGTATTTAAGGATCTCATGACGATGTTGTATGCAGTTTTTAGAAAATTACCATAAAAACAATTTTAGTAGACAAGTGAGCCAAAATGTACAATAATTTTGATTTTCAAAAATAATTTTAACTCATTTTGCTTTAAATGTATAAAATAAGTATTTAAATAACTTATGACGATTTTGAAGAGGAATGTTCAAAAAATTATAATTAAAATAATTTTACTAGAAGAGCGAACAGAAATAAGCAATAATTCTGGATTTTAATATTTTTTTATGTAATTTTGCTATAGATGTACAAAACATTGGTAATTATAATAACTTTATATTTACGAAACTCAAAACTTTTCTAAGTAAAATGGTTGAGAATTATTTAAGTTAAAATATTTTTAGAAGATAAGCGAACCAATACTCTTCAATATTTACGACTTCAAAGATAATTTATGTAATTAAACTGTGAATTTGCAAAACCTAATTTCAATTAATATTCACGGATTCCTAAAAATAATCATATAAAATTCCCAAAAAATGTGCAATAATTAAAATTAATCTCAAATAGCAACAAGGCGCATGCCTCGCCTATTTAATTTAAATGACTAACGGTTAATCGGAGACATTCTTCACGTCGGCCGTCAGTCGTATGACTTCGGCACGGTATTGCTGAAAGCAATGGACCGGTCACAAATTTCATGTTTTTTCTTACAAACCCTCCTCGTGAGTTACAACAAAACTACGATCGAGAACAATGAACACATTTCATTCGCTTTTGTGCTTGATGGGAGTCACTAGCGTGGTCTCGGAGCGTGTCGACTTGGTGGCGAGACTTCCACTGGAAGTGGCCTCCATTATATTCAGGTAAGTGCGAGCTGTTTGCTTTTGATTTTCTAAATCTCATGTTAACATTCTTGCCAACGTCTTGGGTGTAACTCCGTTATCATTGGTTCTAATTTAATGTTTTTATTCTTACAGGAAATTAGACGAGCGCTCCCTTTAGAATGCTTCCAAAGTGGACGACTTATGGATGAACGTCATCAAGAGTGACAGAGTCCTGAGAACCAGGCTTCGCAGATATGTGCGCGCCTTAACAGAATGCGATCCCCTAAATCTAAGGCGGTTCGCCAGCGCGGGTGGGGGCACTCGATCCCGCAGGGTCAAACCGAAGGACGGCAGATATCCGGGGTTCACGGCAGCCACTACATTCAGGATCGCCGAAGGAGGTGAGACCAGCTATTTTTCTAGACCTCAAGCGAAGGAGATCGGATAAAGATGCGGCCAGCGGTATGCCGAGAAAAATAAAAATTATGAGATATTGATTTGTAATAAATTTTATTCAAGATTAAATGTATGATATCTATGGAATTCAAAAATAATTTTATGTATTTTTTTGTATCAATGTACAAAATCTGTTTGTTTTAAGTATTTAAGTAATTCATGACCAATTCGAATATACTGTTTCTTCTTAAGTGTAGTAAATTCTCTTCATGTGTAAAAATATTTTTTTTAATTAGATAAGCCAGACAAAATATGCGATTATTGTGGATTTTTGAAATAGTTATAAGCATCTATAAATAAACAAAAGCAACTTGATATAAGTATTTAAGGAACTCATGACGATTTTGAATGCAGTTTTTAGAAAATTACAATTAAAATAATTTTAGTAGACAAACGAGCCAAAATGTACAATGATTTTGATTTTCAATAATAATTTTAACACATTTTGCTATAAATGTATAAAATAAGTATTTAAGTAACTTATGACAATTTTGATTAAGAATGTTCAAAAACTTATAATTAAAATAATTTTACTAGAAGAGCGAACCGAATTAAGCAATAATTCTGGATTTTAATATTTTTTTATGTAATTTTCCTATAGACGTACAAAATTTTGGTGATTATAATAAATATATTTACGATACTCAAAACATTTCTGAGTGAAATGATTAAGAATTATTTAAGTTACAATATTTTTAGAAGATAAGCGAACCAATACTCTTCAATATTTACGACTTCAAAGATAATTTTATGTAATTAAGCTGTGAAATTACAAAACCTAATTTTAATTAATATTCACGGATTCCTAACAATAATCATATAAAATTCCCAAAAAAAGTACAATAATTAAAATAAATCTCAAATAGCAACAAGGCGCATGCCTCGCCTATTTAATTTAAATGACTAACGGTTAATCGGAGACATTCTTCACGTCGGCCGTCAGTCGTATGACTTAGGCACGGTATTGCTGAAAGCAATGGACCGGTCACAAATTTCATGTTTTTTCATACAAACCCTCCTTGTGAGTTACAACAAAACTACGATCGAGAACAATGAACACATTTCATTCGCTTTTGTGCTTGATGGGAGTCACTAGCGTGGTCTCGGAGCGTGTCGACTTGGTGGCGAGACTTCCACTGGAAGTGGCCTCCATTATATTCAGGTACGTGCGAGCTGTTTGCTTTTGATTTTCTCAATCTCAATTTAACATTTTTGCCAACGTCTTGGTTGTAACTCCGTTATGATTGGTTCTAATTTATTGTTTTTATTCTTACAGGAAATTAGACGAGCGCTCCCTTTACAATGCTTCCAAGGTGGACGACTTATGGATGAACGTCATCAAGAGTGATAGAGTCCTGAGAACCAGGCTTCGCGGATATGTGCGCGCCTTAACAGAGTGCGATCCCCTAAATCTAAGGCGGTTCGCCAGCGCGGGTGAGCGCACTCGATCCCGCAGGGTCAAACCGAAGGACGGCAGATATCCGGGGTTCACGGCAGCCACTACATTCAGGATCGCCGAAGGAGGTGAGACCAGCTATTTTTCTAGACCTCTCAAGCGAAGGAGATCGGATAAAGATGCGGCCAGCGGTATGCCGAGAAAAATAAAAATTATGAGATATTGACTTGTAATAAATTTTATTCAAGATTAAATGTATGATATCTGTGGAATTCAAAAATAATTTTA
>JADDOH010005914.1:0-35550 GCA_016648135.1 Agrypnia vestita
GGTCGGTGGCAGCTGAGGGACACGTGATCATTTCCCTTATGCAATTTAGTCTCCGTTAGATAATAATTAATAATAAAGTTTTAACATTTAATAACCATCTTAACCGTGAAGGAGAATATGGAGGAAAACTCGGGAACACGAATGATTAAGTGACAAATGTTTTACAAAAGAAACTGTACCTACATACTCGAAATGATATTTGTAGTCTCGTCCACAGCTTCAAAATCACTGCAGCGATTATGTTTTACTAATCTGCATTTATATAGGTACGTACCTAAATGAGGATAAGATGAGGAAATGTAATGATAAATACTTATTATTGAAAAACATCGATGATTCACAATCATGATAAACATTTAATTGTGGATTACTTGATGGTTTAGAAATCAAAATCATTGATGATGTTAATTTCTTTTTTATAGACGTCTAACATAAATAAATAATGAAAAAATCAGGACCCTGCAACAATCAGGTGAGAAAATTTGATATTTCAATTTTAACGAAAAACTGAAGAAAAAAGAAAGCCTCAAAGTTGTATTAATTTTTGGACTTTTTCATCGAAGTGAGGTTCAACATTGCATAGGTATTTTTTATTACCAACATGTCGCTGTCTGTACAATTTAGAGTAATAAAAGAACTGATTCCCGATTTTGGGAATGTTACGTACATAATATACTCATAATCTTATTTGTATTGAAATCCACGGGTGTTTCGTGATCGCTGACCGCCGATCGAAGTAATGAAGTGTTCCAACTGCTGGCCAGGATTTTAACTTACGAAATCCGAACCAGTTGACAATTAGAACTTAGAACCACGGAGTTATTGTTTTGCTTCTGTTGGATAATTGACGTTTTTTGTGCGCTTCCTAAAATTTGACGTAGCCGCACTTTAAGTGAAAGTCTTTCAGAAATATACGTGTCGATCTGTTTGCGAATACGACAAAGTCGTGAGAGTTATTAAGATTTAAGGATTGGTTAAAAAGAGAACTTCGCCGGTGACCATAGCAAAGAACCAAGAAGGACTCCGTAAGTATATTTTCAACTGTGAAAGTAGCCAGCTATTGTAGTAGAAAAATTTCAAGTATCTAGACTCTACTCTAGTTCATGCGCTTTATCGACGGAGATTGAGGAGGAAAATCTTTCTTTCTTCACTCCAACTCACGTTCGGTAGTGGCAATTGTTTATTTGTTTACTTCTAAACTTCTAGGGAATTTTACGTTTAAAGATAATGTTTAAGAGAATTTATAATTTAAAAAAAATGCTTTCAGTATTTTGGTACGGAGAAATAAATTTCAATCACAATGTCGGATGGTACCTCATTCCCCGAAGGTTGCTTTAGAGTGATGTACAAATAATACTAATTTATCTGCTCGTGTAATAGTCATGTACGCATGTGTACAACTATAGTAGGTACTCATATTATATGCTGCATGTTTATGTGTATTCCGAAAACTTTATAGCATTTTTTTCTGTTTCAATTCATTGTTCAATCTTATAAATTGAACATCTATTTGAAAAATAAGTATGTATATTCCTACTCGTACAATATAAAATACTCTCCACTTCCAAGGATTAATGTATTTAAATAAAAATTTATTTTTTATTTTTTTATACATGTATGTATACAAGGTTATTTGGAAAACATTAATAACCTCGAAGGTCTATATTCCTGTTTTAATTATGAATTGAAAATGTTCAAGCAACCATGACCTAGGTAATATCAATAATGGAGATACGCGGCATCTATGTTTGAATTTTTTCAATATTTCTGACATATTTTTTGTAAAACGTTGGACTATCATTACAGAAACATATCGTATATGAAAATTGATTTAAGTAATAAATGAATGTTTTTATTTTTAATTCCTTTTGTAAATAATGCATGTATAAACTATCATCAAAACAAAAATGTAAAATTTGTGTATTATATAGTTAACTAGCTGTTCATACCCGACGTTGCATGGGTTAAGGATTAAGTTTAAAATAAATTTATGCAGGTAAACGAAGGTTCGATTCGAACGGTATAGATTTGCATCGAAAATATATCAGGGGGAGGGGAAAGGGTAAAAGAATAGGGACGATATGTCACCAATGTTGAACGCCGAGTCCTAAAGAATAATTTTGCAGATTTTGAGTGCGATTGGTCGGACGATACAGATTTACATCTAAAATATATCAGAGAGCGGGTAAAAGGAAAAAGGGAAGGGAAGAAATGTCACTTTTGTTACCCGCCGGGTCCTAACAAATAAGTTTCCAAATTTTGTGTCCGATCGGTCAAACGGCACAGATCTGCATCAAAAATATATCAGGGTAGGAGAAGGGTTAAAAGAATAGGGGGAAATGTCGCACATAATACCCGCCGAGACCTTAAGAATAAATGTACCAATTTTGAGTCCGATCGGGCAAACGGCACAGATTTGCATCGAAAATATATCAGCGGAGGGAAAGGGTAAAAGAATAGGGGGGAAATGTCGCGTATGTTACCCGCCAAGTCCTTAAGAATAAGTTTCCAAATTTTGAGTCCGATCGGTCAGGTAAAACGATTTTGCATACATTTACATATACAGATACAGATTTGCATCGAAAATATATCAGCGGAGGGGAAGGGTTGATAGAATAGGGGGGAAATGTGAAATATGTTACCCGCCGGGTCCATAAGAATAAGTTTCCAAATTTTGAGTCCGATCGGTCGAAAGGTACAGATTTACATCGCAAATATATCAGGGGAAGGGAAGGCTTAAAACAATAGGGGGAAATGTTCTATATATTACCCGCCGAGTCCTTAAAAATAAATTTCCAAATTTTGAGTCTGATCGGTCAAACGGTACAGATTTGCATCGAAAATATGTCTGGGGGAGGGGAAGGGGTAAGCAAATAGAAGGGAAATGTTACATATGTTACCCGCCGAGTCCCAAAAAATAACTTTCCAAATTTTGAGTCCGATCGGTCAAACGTTACAGATTTGCATCGAAAATATGTCAGGGGGAAAGAAAGGGGTAATAGAATAGGGGATAAATGTTTCCTATGTTACCTGTCGAGTCCTAAATAATAAGTTTCCAAATTTTGAGTCCGATCGGTCAAACGGTTCAGATTCGCATCGAAAATATGTCAGGGGGAGGGGAAGGGGTAAGAGAAAAGGGAGGGAAATGTTGCTTATGTTACCCGCCGGGTCCCAAAGCATAAGTATGCAAATTTTGAGTCCGATCGGTCAAACAGTTCAGATTCGCATCGAAAATAGGTCAAAGGGAGGGGAAGGGGTAAGAGAATCGGGGGGGAAATGTTGCCTATGTTACCCGCCGTGTCCCAAAGCATAAGTATGCAAAATTTGATTTGAATCGGACAAACGGTGTGGATTTGTATAGAGAACAGACAGACAGACATACAGACATTGAGTTTTATACTCGAAGGTATAGATATTTAATATTGGTATGTGTAAATAAATAAATGCGTAGGTACTATTAGGTAGTAACACTGCGTGCGTATGTAGGTAGGTAGATACATATTTCTCACTGCCGATAAAAAAAATCTAATAGCTGTAACCCGTCAAAAATGACGGTACTTTTACGTGTCGTTTCCTAAAGAATACGTATTTATTTATTTATATTTAGCAAAAAAAAAGAAAAAAAACCTATTCTGTAAAGAAGTTACGAATGTTACACGAATGTTACGAAGTTACGACGGACGGATGGACAGAAAACTAAATTATTATTATTGGTATTGTTCTGTCCACAACATTTATAAGGAAAATATTTGTCTCATTACAAGATTATTTTTTATAATTTTTGTTCGCGTATAATTAATTATTTTTATTATAATTTTTTTTTATTAGGTTCTATTTAGATAGATACAATTTGTACACGTTTAATATAATAGTATGTATCTATAATGATATTGTTGATATTTGTGTTCTTAGGCCCGGTTGTTTCAAGTTCGATCGAAGTAAGCGGTCGATTAAAGCATAGATTTTTACGAAAACGGATCGTCTGATTGGTGGAGAACGTAAAAATCTATGCTTTAAAAGAACGCTTACTTTAATCCAACTTGAAACAACCGGCCCTTAGTCCTCCTCACTAGGGGAGGTTCGTGAGTAGCCTGTAATTATTTAGACATTTGTATCAAATTATTATCCCAACATTTTACCTTGTTATCTAGTAAGTTTATAGATATAACATAATACATATTAGTTTCAAAGATTTTCCATAGATGGTACTAAACCATATTTATTATTGTTTATTTATAAATACCACAGATACCTACATAAATAATCCGCGTTTATCTCGAGGCATCTCCTTTGTGATGGGCGGAGGAGGGCGGACGACTAGATGGACCAGTGGGCGGTTTTCAATCTATCTGAAGCCACGGATCCTCATATCTCTGAATATAGTAAATACGTTCACCGGTTCAAACGATCTTTCTTATACTAGATGAAACCGATTTATAGTTACGTAAGAATCACGAATCGTCTATTACATTTAAGGGGTTAACCACCCTGGGAGAATGAAATTTACGTAAGCATTGGGTAATTTTTTTGCAAGCAGGTCATTAACGATTTTTTTATTGACACTTATTATTTTATTGGAAAATTTTTGGAAAAAAAATGGCCCCGTTATATTTATTCTCAGATCGAATATCTATTTCCGTCGTATCGGATGTGCTAAATTTTAGATGTCATTTCTAAATAAATACATGTCTTTTCTGTATCGAACAAACGTGCACCGGACAAAGTTACATGTCAGTCACGAAGGAGGAGTTCTTCGGAAATAGTCACAACCTGGACCTGGCCATATTATGTTGTTTTGCAAAAATTTTTCGATTACAAGTAATTCTTATTGAAAATACTAACTATAGGTATTACTCTAAACAAAAACTTTATTTATTTATTTCACTGCATTTTATTCATTTATCCAGAAATATTAGTATTCTCTGGCATAATCATTGTGTACAAATATGTAGGTACCTATATATTTATAAAACAATATTTATACTCCATATACTGCATCTCTATAACAATTGCCTAACTTACAATTAATGAATAAGTTACTATAAAATAATTAAAGAAAACACACCTTGGTATAAACCACTAAATATTTCTTTATTCAATATGAATAAAACACCTCTACATGTTACGGGAACGAAGATATAACGTACACAAAATTAAATGATCATTATATAGACTTAAAACTAACAAGGAGGGTGTAGTGATGGCGGAGTAAATAGAAGGGGGGGGGGGTGAATAATTAAAGGATTGGTTATGTTAACGTTGGGTTTATTATACATAACCAATCCCTTAATTATTCTCCCACAACCCCCCCCCCCGCTTCTATTCTCTATTCTACTCCGCCTACACTCCACCCCCTTGTTAGTTTTAAGTCTATATGATGGTCATTAATTTATCCTCTTGAGGAAGGGATCTTCGTTCCCGTAACGTGTAGAGGTGTTTTATTCATATTGAATAAATAAATATTCAGTGGTGATTACAAAGTTTTGTTATATTTAATTATTAAATATGTCACCACAAAGTTATAAATAATTCATCAAAGTGATAAGTTACTATAATTATTTTTTTATAAATAGAGTTACGAACACGAAGTACCTACGAGGCACATGAATATTAGTACTATTTTAAAATTAAAGTAACCTATGCTATGAAAAAGAGGACTAATTTTCTGGAATGAGGCTCGAGCCCTCGACCATTGGATTATCAGATAAGTTTTCCAAGATTTATTGGTGAGAAGTTACCCATTCCATTAATATAATCAAATTTACTATTTTGACCAACCATCATTTTCTTCTACTAGTTTCAGGTAATGAAGGACAGAGTCATTATTGTTATTAATAAGATATATTATTTCATTCCTTATCCATAAAATCAAATGTTACAATACATTAATAATAAAAAGTCTACTTGCAACAAATTCATCAGTGGCTGACTGTACAGTAACATGAGTAAAAATTGAGCTGTAGGTACTGAGTTTCATCTCAACTAAATCCCTGAGATATACAAGTATATATCTCATCGTGTCTCACTCAGTAGACACGGGGCAATTGGGCAGCTTAAAAAAATGTCAAAATAGCCTCCATGATGATTTTAAAAATTAGCGAACAGTACACGGAGAATAAGAATATCTCCATCGAGAAGAGAAATCTAAAGTTATTTAAGTATATTATGAGAAGCGAGAATCAATACAAGTCATACTACAGTATGACTTGTCTCCCTCTAATCTTCCACTGCAGTATGCTTTAGAGGAAGATTAGAGGGAGACGCGATGCAGGAAGACGATGTATATCTTGGTTGACAAACTCGCTTGACTGGTTCAGTCGCAGCTCGATCATTGTTCAGATCAGTCTCTAAAGGCCAATTAACAGTGCTGATTTTCTACCTCCATATGGGAGTAGACTTAAAAAAAAACAAGTTTAAACGCATTAATCAATACAAGTATGTATATCAACTAGGTGGGTGGTATCCATTTATTATGCTTCCTCTTTTCTCTACAATATTATTTTTTTTAATTTGAACTTCTTAATTTTGAACACGTGTTTCCGATAGACAGTAAGTAAATCCTTTCTGTGGCGCCAATTAGTTTTATTGCCACTTATGTGGGATGTTTGTGGAAAAAAAGGTGTTAAAGTAATGATTTAGTTCCCTTATCCAACGCCATCTCGAATAAGTATGGGGGGATACCAAAGGTGTTGATTATACAGAAAACCCAATATTTTGAACATTCCATATATTGACTGTAAAATCACAGGGCAGGACTTTATATTAATTCAAAATGTTAGCTATTAATACTGAATTATGTACCTTTTTATTAAAATTTTGATTATTCTTGTAAAAAATATTAATGAGAGGACAATGAAAGAATATGTTTTTATTAATTCAGATAGATACGGTGATAGCTGAGGGCTCTTACGTTGAAACACGCTCTCTACCCGCGTGCGGTAATTTTATGTCCAATATAGGGATTCTGAAGTCTCGGGTTTTTTCGATTCCCGGGACTCGAGACCTTAATTTTTAAAGTCCCGGGAATTCCCGGGACTCGAGACTTTTTTTTTTTTAATCGTGAAATTTTTCGTTTAAATCGTGAAAAAAAAATTATGTTAAAAAATTAACTTCTTTACTTTAATTAACTTATATTATTTGTGTTATAGGTACGATAGGTGAAAATTTATTGAAATAATTTAAAAACACTCGATATTTATTTAAATTTAATTTATTACATTTTTTTTAATCGAAATATTTATATTAATATGAAGTTAAAACCTTTACTTTTGTAAAGAAAAATATGTTTTTAAAAACACCAAGGCGTTTAATGATGAATCACATAGCCTGTTCCTGGTTATGCTATAATTAAATAATAAAAAAGATTCTTTGCGTACTGTGAACGATAAATATAAATAAAGTAAATAAATACTAACATTTCCAATTTAAATTCAAAAATTAAAAGTTCGAAATCCGCAGTTCAGAATAAACATCGACGGAAACCGTAAGTAGGAGAAGAACGTATCTGGCTAAAGCCAAAATATAAACTGATTATTTCAACAAATAAATCAACCCAAGGAGAATTCTTTTAAATTTTTCTAGAAATACGAGTAGCACGTGCATCGTACAAAGAAACATTTTGCCGAAAAAATCAAGGGTAAATATGTACATGAATTATTTTTGTTGTTTAAGTGATATTTTACTAATAACGACGAAAGCTTTTATTACAAAGACAATATAATCTCTCTGCCGAGTGCCGACAATCGAGTATCTTGACGAACCGCTTGCTACCTGCTCTGTATGGGTATAACTTGCAGATTTTATTTTAAAAATATAAATGTAGGATATATTGAATAAAATTGAATCGGAAAGTCTCAAGTCCCGGGTTATTAATTTTTAAATTCCCGGGACTCGAGACAGCAAAAAATCTTTGAATTCCCGGGAATAAATTCCCGGGTTGTCTCGACACAGAATCCCTACCAATATAACTTGTAAATTTGTAAAAAATGTTATTTTTATTTCCTGATTTATTATATATCTGATTTTTCAACCATAAAAAGTGTTACATTACGAAATACACGTTCTCCCCAATTATCATTAAATATTCTTACATTATTGTTTAACATCATTCTACTATTTATGAGTGTTAGAGGCAACCTACTTTATATATTCTAAAAAATAAAATAAAATATATCGATATTCTTAATATTTTTAAACTAAGCCAAGCGCTTGGGCTATGAAAAAGAAGATTATATCAATAATCTCATGGGACAAAAATTGAATACATATATATTAAACAAGCATTTGGTTATATAAGAGGTATAAAAGCAAAGTAAGCAATATCCCACTGAGGTGTTTCTGACATATATATTTACAAAAAATCTGTAACTACTCCAGGAATTTTCTCTAGAATCTATGAAATCTAGTAGTAATAAACCCTAGTCATTCTGGTTTGCTAGCTTTTTAAGGCTAACAAATTAAAGTTAACGATGAACATTAATATCCGGGTTCGTATTCCGGGAGTTTCCATGTTAATAGTTTAGATTGATGTTAACATCACTAAAATATGTTGTAAAATTGTAACTAACTAAATTGGCCTCGCAAACATGCAAATGCAGGGACATTTGATGTTTTGATTTGGGAATTTCTCCAGCTTAATAACGGAAATTTCTTTCGTTGACGTGATCATTCAAGTGAAATTAAACTTCGTAGGTACCTACGAAATGGGAATACAATTCAAATTCTGCGAGTGCTGCAGTATCGTTCCGATAGAAATATAGCATAGACTGTGGTCATTTGGCGTCAATTTATTAAAGTTTATACGGGTGTCTTTTTAGATATTTTGCCAAAATACACGATAAAGATGTTTTTGATATGGCAAACTCAGCTGATTTCTTGGCAATGGGAATTCAGGGTCGCGTGGAGTGTGCTGCAGACTTCTCACCGAGCGTGCAACCCGCAGGCTCGAATTTTCTGACCCACAACCTAATCACCCTTTAACTAGGGCACTCATTTAGGCCATGTGTTTTGAACTCGGAACGAAATGCTCGGTGCACGAATCGTCATTTTGGTATAATAGCCGGCAAACATCTTGAACAATGGCTTCAAACATCTTGAACAATGGCTTCAGCTGCCCAAAAGACAAATTTTGGGTCTCAGGGGTGAGGTAGTATGGAGTGTACGTGCGCAAACATTTCCCCACTACGCCGAAAATTGTTCAAGATGTTTGCCGGCTACTATATCAACTCTGCCCACAGAAAGCGCCCTGCTTACCCGTGGAAAGCTAAGTCACGACTTAATTTCCAAATCCCGAGCTACTAATTTCCACTACCGACGTACTGCTTCCACTTAATGTTCGTAGGCAATGTGGTTTTTAAAACCGTACATCTTTTTGGCCCACATACTTTATTTTCCAGATATTCTAGATTAATTACAGATAGATTTATCCTGGTGTTACCTTGCATGTTAAACTCAAAAGTTTTTGGGATTCATTGCAAAATAATGTTGATAACTATTTGAAAATATAATAAAAGATGAATTATTTACGCAAGACCTCGTGACACTATATATCTCAAATTTTCATCTTATCTTAGATGTTTAAGATAGTAATATTGGTATCGCACTCCCTGGGCACGGCATTGTTCCGAGTTAGTATCTCCGTGGTAACCAAATATTATTTCCATTCTTGGATCTTTTCAATGCATCTTTCGGTTTGCTCCATTAAAAAAAAAAAAAAATTGATTTTAATTATTCTAATATAAGACACGGAAGCGGTCTGTACCATGTGGAGTTGGTACCTACTATTGTGCAATATTCCGATATGCGTGTAAAAATGTTCGCGATAATTGACTTTTGGTATGCAAACGTACGCTACAAATAAAATAATACACGCGGAAAAATATCTCTGATAAATCTGAATATTCATTTCCAGTTCGGGCTAAATGCTTTTACTTTTACGATCAGATAAATGCAGTTTTTGTTAAATCAGAGCTGTAATCATCACCACTTGCGGAGAACATAAATAATCCACGTTTATCTCGAGGCATCTCCTTTGTGATGACGGGCGGCGGAGGTCGGAGGACTAGATGGACCAGTGGGCGGTTTTCAATCTATCAGAAGCCACGGATCCTCATATCTCTGAATATAGTGAATACGTTCACCGGTTCAAACGATCTTTCTTATACTAGATGAAATCGATTCATAGTTACGTAAGAATCACGAATCGCCTATTACATTTAAGGGGTTAACCACCCTGGGAGAATAAAATTTACGTAAACATCGGGTGTTTTTTTAACAAGCAGGTGATTAATGATTTTTATTTTTTTATTGACACTAATCAAGATACCTACATATTATTTTATTGTAATATTTTTGGAAATAAAATGGCCCGTTATATTTATTTCCGGATGTGCTAAATTGTCGATGACATTTCTAAATAAATACATGATCTTTTCTGTCTCGAACAAACGTGCGCCGGAGAAAGTTGCGTGTCAGTCACGGAGGAGGAGTTCTTCGGAAACAGTCACAACCTCGACCTGGTCATTTTATGTTTTTTGCAAAAAAATTTATATTACATGATTGTTTAATATGTAGGTACTTTAATAAAAGCCATTAAATGGAATCGAATAAATGGACACAAAATAAAAACAAGGTCGTAACGTTCCGTTTATGTACCTAAACATCTCATTTATAATAAAGTTGGATTATTATAATAAATATTGTGAATCCCATGGACAGCCCGCAGAATAAACAGTTCCATTTTTACTCCCTTTCATTTAACTCGTGGCGTCTGCTTGTCTTCTTGTCTGACGAAAAAACTTTGGATTCATTTTAAAACCCTTTCCCGTGATCCAATCGAGCTGAAACTTTGCAAGCAGACTCGTGGCGACGATCAAAAAGATTTTTCAAATTTTTGTTAAAAAAAAAAAAAAATTTTTGGATTTTTCAAATTTTCAATGGTTTTTTCATACAACTTATTAAGTTGTATGAAAATATTTCAACGCGTCTGGTAGACGCGAAATAGTATAATTTTAGATTTTTGGAAATTTTTTATTACTCCCTTTCGTAGCGTCGCTCGACCGAAGCCCAACGCGTAGGTTAAGCGAAAAAAAAATGTTTCAACTAGTAAATGAGAAAGGGAGTATAATAAAAACTTGTTTTTTATGGGTTACTTTTTTACTCCCTTTCTTTTAACTCGTAGCGTCTGCTTGTCTACTTGTCGTCTTGTCTGCTTATCTGACGAAAAAACTTTGGATCGATTTTTAACCCTTTTCCCGTGATCCAATCGAGTTGAAACTTTGCAAGCAGACTCGTGGCGATAATCAAGAAGATGTATCAAATTTTCGTTAAAAAAATTAATAATTATAGGATAATTTCGGATTTTTAGAAATTTTATTGGTTTTTTCAAATTAGAATCATAAGAAAAGTTTGATTAGCAACGGCGCCGGCGGCCCGATAACGTCGCGGAATATTTTCTAAATTTGAATCACTCCGTTGGTATACATAATAGGTACTCCACTACGCAACGGTCAGACTGACGGTACAGAGCGGCTGGAAGAAGTCTGACCCCGCTGAAGATCGCCGACTACCTGGACGAATCTGGGGAAGTCTCTAATCAGTGGCTCGCTCCAGGCAGCCGCCAGGAATGCCGCAGATCGAACCAGATGGCGCCGGATAGTTTTGGCTGTGGTCATCTTTATCACAGCGATCACGATTGCTCTGCCGGGATCACAACAAAGGAGAAAATGTTAATGTTATATTTTTGATGTTTAAAGCGTTGGCTTTGTGGTTGGTCATAATTATTAATTTTAATTAATTAAACACTTTGTATTTAACCACTTAGAGTAACTTTACGTCTACCGGTTTCGATCCCACTGTATCTTCGTCAGAATGGACGCATACTAGCTTACTTAATTTTCAGTAAAAAAAATAATCTTTGTATGGGGGCGTGGCTACAGTTGTGATGGGGATAATTGACAACTAGACAACAAAATCAAATATATCAATCACCTATTCATAAAATTTATCTATATGTAGGAATAACTTCTCTGAGTTCGCGAATATTTTTTGGAAACTGGCCACACGTTTAAAAAAGAAAGCGTTATCGACATTCTCCATGTAAATAATAGAGGCCTTAGAATATTAGAAATGAAAAAATGCCTGAACACTAAAATCAATATAATTAATAACCAGATAGATTTAACGAATAGACCGTTTCTTTGTATGTTCCCCATTTCGGTATCTACTTGTCAATTACCCCCACCTTAACTGTAGTCGCGCCCGCGTTCAAAATTAAATTGTTTTCCAAAATAAGTAATTCATACTTAGTATGCGTCCGTCCTGACGGAGATTCAGTTGTATTGAAACCGGTAGAGGTAAAATTACTCCAAGGGGTTAATACAAAGCTTTTAATTAATTAAATTAATCTTATTATTAATTTTCTACCACCCTCTCTTAAATAATAACCGCGCCATATTTTTATTACTCCGTGTAATACATTTAATAATATAGAATATACATTTATACATATAGAATTTTAAAATATTTAACGTTTATGTACAGGAGTATCTACATATTTAGATGTAACTATACTGACTAAAGAAATGCATACACCCGGGTTAGGCAGCATTTGGAAAGCTAAGGGATATTCTCATAAGCAAAATACCACTAATGCCGGCATAACGAACCGAGTTGTGGATACTCACATTATGTCATACGCAAATTAAATTTCATCATGAAGACATTATTTATTAATAATTTATCATAAAAAGTGTATTGTGTAGTTACGTATATCATACTCAAAATGTTCATAAAATATTTATACTTTGTAATCTAATGTCACATTAGGACTATCTATTAGAGATTATGGAATGATGACGATGATATGATGATAATAATGACAATGATGATGATAATGGTAATTATGATTACGGTAACGATAATGATTGTAAGGATGATAATGATGATGTTGATGATCACGATGTTGATTAAATTGAATGTCGATGTTCTGTGGAACCAAATACATAATCTAATAAACTAATAAAAATATATATAATTATATTAATAACTATTTCCGGTTGTTGTAAAGGTTGTTGTGGATCCGGGTTGAGCATCGTAAATGAGTAAGAGAAGTGTTTTACTGTAAAATGTAAAAATAAACGCATACTACGCATCAATTAAATAGCGTTCATCAAACCATCCACTCGCACGTTTGAAATTGGGTCCTCCAAAATGTATGCAATAAATCAATCAACTTTTCCAACTGCAATCACTATGCCTTAAATCAGCGGTTTCCAACCTTTATGCTACTGTTACGTTAAGATATGAAGTTTTATTTATTTGTAGATATTATGATATAAACATTAATTTATTTAAAAATTTTGGCACCTCCCCTGGCAATGGTCCGCGTCTCCCCTGGGAGGCGAGCCTCCCAGGTTGGAAACCGCTGCCTTAAATACAATAAATTTGCTTTTAGATTAACGGAAACGGTAAGTTTATTCATATTATAATGTGTGTTAATGTAAAAAAATAATTCCTGTACATTTTAGATTGATTTCGCAATATTTTTTTTTTGTGAGTAATTAATATGCAACTTTGCAGCTAATATGCAGCAAATGTAATGCTGAAATTCTCACATAAAAACTCCACAATTTTTGACGAGTTATGGGAAGTAGTTTAATAATAATCAACATTTTCTCTTTATATTCTTCGTACAACATTATATATTTATTAAGTTGTATATTTTACTAGCTGAACCCGGGAATGCTTTGCTATTGCTAGATTTGGGTGTATATGTATGTAGATAAATAAGAATAAAATATTCAGACCCCAAACCATCTTTCTATTGGTTAGGTCGAGAATTTCAATAGCTTTAAATCTTCTCCGGACAACGCGAATCATTTTCCAAAACACCGCCCATAAATCGGTCCATTAGTATTTTAGTCCATAGCGGAAACATGTACGAACACTGCCTTTTATATACACGATGGACTCTGCGCATTCGTATTTTGCGCTTCAACTAGGATTTCTTATATGTATGTAACTCGTAATTCCCACTTAGTGGATAATAAATATGTTAATAATTGTTGTTTGTCCCTGCGCCTTGGAGGCAAAGAAGAAGTTTTGTGTGGACGCCTCCCCGACCCGCTCGCATTCCTACGAGTGTCAGCGTGGCGGTGACTTTAGCATTAAATAAATGCTGAACATGGGTGGCGGAAGTGTAGGGCCGGTATGGGAGCTATTGCTCATAGAACGGTCATGGATGTGTGATGAGTCCCTCTTCTTTTTATTATAGATGTTTTATATAATAATACAGAACGAAACTTACTACTAATACGCGTAGAATTATCCCAATTTAGGCGGAATGGACGCATCTTGCCCGTGGATGCTAGAGGATCATCAATTAAAATATATTTTCTCGAAAACTCCGCCAGAGATGAACGGTAAAAACTCTTAGGATAAGGCGACGAAGATGACGATGATGATAATGATACAGATCGCAACAGTTATTTTATTATTCAACACTTGCCTTTAAAAAGCATCACTCCTTCAAAATAGCTAGAGCCAAGTGATATTTTATTTTGGAATCTCAGAATGTGCAGGTGAGGGGCGCTTCTGTTCGTAGGCGGATTTCTAATGGCGGGACACACGAGGGACAGCATTTTGATTAGACCGAATTTTTCGCCTTCCAGGCCGCGTCAAAGTCCCAAGGAAACGACCACTGAGCGCGGCGCGGCGAGGGTTTTCACGTCAGGCGGGATAATTTATAAGTAGGTAGGCTCTGCAGCTAATTTAGCAGCGAGAGACGCGGCATCTGGACGCGCCCTCCGGGCTTGCAGGGCAGCCTTATGGAATATGCGTCTACGAAAACCAGGGTTGCGAGTTAGAGGTGTACTAAAAAAGGAAATAATTTCAACCTGCCAGCAACGGCTTCTGAATTTTCATTTTTGATCACCTATCTGAAGTCCACAACCACTAACTGTGCATTTTACTCATGACTAAATTAAAGGTAATAATAGTAATTAAAATCCTTAATTTACGTTTAAAACAAATTAATTGAATTTTTATGCTCATTTCATCTTTAAAAAATTCCTATGTAAATTACGTATTTTATTCTCTCTATGAATTTTGATTTCTCAAGTAGGTACATACCTACTTATTCATTGTATCGACCATCAACATTGTGTTGAATTTAAAATTATTGACAGATTCGAATTTGTTTGTTTAACATAATTTTATTATTAGACATGCTTACGCGGATTTATATCTGGGAATGGAGGTAATTCGATTATATATATTGGTAATGGTATCGTATGGTGGTACGGTACGAAAATGGTAAAAATAGGGAATAAGTCAAGAATACAAACATACTGGAATTTTGATGAAAGAAAAATTGTTCCTGGTGTAATAAAGAGTCCTGATTACATAAATGAAGTCAAATTTTCCCGCTTGCTGGTTTAAAAGCAGTTATTTCGAGTTTAAAAATGATACATTTTGACACTTCATGCCGTATAATAAATCAAGAAACCTTAGAAAATTAATGTTTGATGTTTGAATAATCATTCATCATAGATCATAAAAAATATCCGGTATCAAAAACGGAAATAAGTCTAGTTGACGTGTCCGGTGGAAAAAGGCCAATTTTGTGTTAAAAACGGAAATAAGTCTAGATGACGTGTATCCGGTAGGGAAAATGCAAATTTTTTGTTAAAAACGGAGATAAGTCTGGATGAAGTATCCGGTGGGAAAAGGCCCAATGATATTTTCTTAGGTAATGTGGGACATACATTATATTACACGGGGCGCGGCGCGCCGGCATAATGCAGGAACATATAGTTGACATGTTTGATAATGAGTGGGCCCACTTATGATAAACGTGATTTGCCAATTTCTATGAATAAAACAGCAAAAACATATATTCTATGTACGCATCTATGGCATGAAGTGTCAAAATTTATCATTTTGATACTTGAAATAACTGCTTTTAAACCAGCAAGTGGGAAAATTTGACTTCATTTATGTAATCAGGATCCTTTATTACACCAGGAACAATTTTTTTTTCATCAAAATTCAAGTACGTTTGTATTCTTGACTATAGCCTTATTTTATTTAATTAGTTTATATATAGCTTAATATTTCATTTACTAACGATGAATTAATTTATGATGAATGAACAGGTGAACAAAAATATATTAGGTATTGATCCCAGTTGACATTTTTGGTACCGGGAGATGTGATTAATTGTCCTCTCGTTGAAGAATTGTACCGCCCACGCCAGTTTCTTGAACCAGGTGTTGTCTGTTTCGTGGACGCACACATCGGTTTGCATTCAAATCCCCCGATTCACCAAATTCTTTTGATTTCGAGAACAATGGAACATTTGTGTGGTTCAACCCAAACTTATTTTTGCGTTTAAAAAATAAATCACCCATCGCATTTCTCAACCAACAGGAATAAAAGTAAGCGTGGTTAATAAAATATCACCGAGAGATTACGCCACGCGCACTTCAAGGCTTGGAACTGACAGACAGGATTACTGACAAGTTATGGCAAGTTCCTGACAACATTCTAGTCCAAAGCATTTACTTAAGTCATTTATATACGCTAACGATTATTACTTTAAAATTGCGCTAAGTGTACGTACACATCATAAAAAATGATAATTTGGAAACATATAGGTAACTATATATTAATTATTTATATATAATAAATTCCTTTTCGTTATTGTGACATAACCTTATATTTTTAGTCATTCAGTAGCGTTATTCCTATGTTAATAGAAATTGTTATTGTTTACATTTCACTGTTGGATATAACGGACGAGCCTATTCTTTTGGTACAAATTTCAGTCTAGTCATGGAGGTCGTAAATATCATTTACTTACCAACATAAATTTAACTTTTGTAAGTTGTAAAACTATTGAAAAATTGGATCGCTAATGTGTATTTTTCCACTCAATGTGCATGTCTTAAATCTACACCCAAAAAACTTTATGTCTGACTGCCTGTCCGTTGTTCGTCTGTCTGTCTTTTATCTTTACAAATCTGTATCGTTTTACATATCTGACCCAAATTTTGCACACGTATTTTTTAGGACCCGGCGGAAAACATAGGCTACATATTCCTCCTCCCCTTTTATCCCACCCCCTCTAACTAAACAGATCTATCTAAACTTTGGCATTTACGTTCTTTGCCCCACCCCTCTCCCGATATATTTTCTATACAAATCTACACCGTTTAACAGATCTGACCTACATTTCGCTTTATTATTTAAAACCCTGCAGAAAACTTATGCGCGATTCCCCCCTTCCCTTTACTCCATTCCCCCCTCAATAATTTTCTATCTGACCTAACCCAAATTTTAAATAACCCCACGGAAAATAATGTCGTTATTTTCCTGTGTATAGTTTTCTGGGATATTCTGCCATGTATATGTGACCTCTCTGGCCAAAGGACACATATACATGGCAGAATATCCCAGAAAACTATACACAGAAGATTCTGAACGGCCGTGAAAACCTGAGAACATTTTTAATGTCGTCATTTCTTTTCCCTCCCCCTTTACCAATCTCATCTCCCTCCGATATTTTTCTCTTTAAAAATAAACACCATTTGACAGGACAGATTCAAAATTGCACATCTACTTATTCTTTAGGACTTTGTGGAAAATAGACGCCACCTTCTCTCTCCCCCTTCACCACCAATCCCTCCACCAAATATTAATGTAAATGCACTCGAAATTAAAAATAAGACATTCTATCAATTCCAAGTTGTAATAAGATACCACTACCCCTTCCCCCGATAATCCCCTCTCCTAACCCGCCGTTATAAATTAAAAAAATACAACTCATTGTCTTTTCGGTACATATATAATTATTGTTAATCGACAAGTGATGTTTATTGTAGCCCGAATGGGGATCATGGGAGGGATATTAATATTCAATTAATTCTTATGCTTTTAAAACGGCCTTCACTGTACCTTAGCGCTCTTAATATTTCATGTTAATCTTATTTTCTCCATTTTTTCTTGACACAAAATTGAACCATTTTCTATTTTTGTAATATTTGTTTTATTTTTGTTTATAATTTGCAATCTTTTATCAATTTAAGCGCCTTGGCCCTTGAGAAATATCGTGGAAATGTGAAGGTGAATGATAGATAATTTTTATTTTTATTTTTTCTTTATATCTCATCGAATATTGATTATTATGTTATCTATTAGTAGGGTGTGTTCCAAAAATAAAATACAATCGTACAGATGAACAATCAAACAGAACTGAACCAAGCATTACTAAGTTGCATTTTACAACTTTGATGAAAATATGTATAGTCATTCCCCACCACCCTCCCGGACATCCCTTCCACGTCTTGGCTGGATTAAATGGAAAAATTGCTATTAATTAGAGGTTTTGCAAAATAATGGCACTTTCCTCTCACCAACTTATTTTTAACTAAATCTGTTACTCGAGCAACGCCGGGTACGGACCGCTAGTAAATAAATAAAAATAACACGTATTATAAATCCAAATTCTTTTGCGTATGCGCATGATATGTTTCCGCATTTCCAATAAACCTAATAAATATTTACTATCTTTTTGTTATAAAAGATTAAGGAATGCATCATATCACGTTATCCATCACATCACATAACCGGTTCTAAAGCAATTCACAATTAATTCATGGATATAAATTATTATCGAATGCAAATACCTACTTGGGAATGGTGTACGTAATAATGCCTTCTGTAGTTTTTTATGCATATTGTGTAACAGATACAGCTTTACATATAATGTCGACTGATATTAAAAAATAAATAATAGACCTGACCCTTTATATTTAATAACATTATTTGGTAACAGCTATAATTTACTGTCAGTGCGTTAGCTTTATTTCATATCCGTTACACGCGTCGGCGGGTTACCAATACCTACTTTTGATGAACTTCAATGCCGTTTGCATTTGTTTGTTTTCTAATTCAGTTTTCTTTTATAGGATTACTTTGAAAGAATTCATTTTATTTAAACATTCTGAAGTTTCAAGACGACGATTTTCAGAGCCTCATACTAAACTAAAAACAAATATTATTTAATGTTACAAAATAAATTTTAATTCATCATCATCCTGGTATGAGTCCTTAAGAATACGCCTTCACTGTTCTCTGCAATAAGCCGCATTCCGCCAATCTGTAAGTCCTCGGAACAACAAGGTATCATCTGACCTTTTATTCAAAATGTTCTTTTTTGTAACAAAATTCCGAAGATTTAAAACTGCTTTCCAAAATTTCTAGTAGGTACTTAAGGCAGACAAAAAGGAAACATTTATATATTTTTATAGCACTCGTCCTATTTTTTAGAACTGTATCAGTTGTGTATATATAATATATGAATATTTATGCAATATGTCCAAAATCAGGAATTGGTTTTTAAGTGACATTTTTGTAAGAATTGGGTGATAAACTACACCCCGCCAAAGAATTTGAAAAATTAATATAAAATACTTTGGAGCTCAATATATCAGGTTCATATAAATGTCAAATGACACTTTGTTATTCCAAGGACATAAATTGTTGGTGCTAAGAATGTCCTTTTACCTAAGGTACCTTTTATCTCGTCACCTTATTTTGAGTCGATCAATTTTTCGTCTTCCTTCAGATTTTTTATTGAGTAGCTCTTTCGGGGTTGCGTATCATACACTCTGTTCGGTATAGCCATCAAAACCTTCTTAATTTATGAATTATGTGACTTTCATCTCATCTCAAACATCTCAACATCATCTCAGACATCTCAAACAGTACGAGTACAAGTTCCTGGTCTTAGATAGTTTCGAAAATTTCCGTGAGAATCCTTCGTTCGAATACATATGGTGTTGCTTCATCTTTCTTTGCTAGAGTTCAAGTTTATAAAGTGAAGGTAAGCACTGGACTGCATTACCTCGACTAATCTGTACCTACATTATATTGAACTCAGCTGTTTTAGTAGGCCGAAGTGGGGCTGATTACCCCTTCGTAAGTTATTAAGTAGAGGTTTTAGTTATGTAAATTTATTGACTGTCTCAAAAGAGTTTACTTTTTAAATCAGATTCAATTAAATTAAATCAGTTCGAAATAATATCAAAAATTACCTCCAAGGCATTATCATATTATAAATAGAACTTCCTGCTTTGAGATTTAGATTTGATCCACTATCAGTCCGCTCACGGTCCGAGTGGCTCGATAGTGTGGGTCAATCCTAAAAGTGCATTCTCGAGCTGAATAACAAATAATGCTTAATGATGCTTTAAAAATATTTATAATAAAATATGTCCATTATCGGCCGTATCAGCTCTATTAATAAACCCCGCAATGGAATCGGAAATGTCGTCCTGAGAGGTGTAATGATCCAGAAAACTGCACCCAAAAAAACAATATCCTTATTATATTATTATTATATATATTAGCCACGAACACCTGAAAACATTGTGAATATTTGTAAAGTTTATAGAATGTTTTAAGAGAAAGAAACCTGGCGCCCCCGTTGCGTGGTACAAGAGACGAGCGCATATAATCCCTCGGACAACTAGCACTAACGCCTTAATTTTATCAAATTACAATGTTCCGTATTTATCAAATTGGAAAACAATTAATTGCTCTTTAATTAAGTAATGTTAATGTTTTTAATGATACAGAGAATACTGATGTACAATTGCGTGAGAACTAGCCGTAAACCCATGAAAAATCACGGGACATAATAATAATAAACAATGGCCCTAGCGCATATCCTGAGCTGCGCGCTGATTAACGTGTCACACTCGGGCACCCGGGCTTTATTAGCGGCTAGTCATGATCAGCATTGTTGTTGTAATTCCAGCGAGTTACGAATAGACAGAATAGTTGATATAGGTAGTGTTTCACTTCACTGCTTCACTTTAATGGGTTCTTTTTATTTTGCCAGAATAGATTATGTCTTTGTTTAGCTTATTTAATACTCGTGGCATAACACTTTCTCTCGTCCTTTCATTGTATACATTATTGTTTGTCGGTGGTCCTCACAGTGTGAGACCCGACAGTCAAGTTGAACAGCTGTGACGTTGATACGATACTTACTTGACTCATTTTTTAATTGTTCGGATACGTCGTCCGCAGAGAGGAAACTAAGAGAAGCGGTGAGAGGACGAGGACGGTCTTCAACTTTAGGGACCGATAAAATAAAAGATGCTACTGGCTGCTAGGCTGGCCTTATTTAATGTAGCCAATGTAAGCTAAGCGCTTGTGCTGTGAAAATATGACTCACCGGCTTCCTGGAAGGATGAGGCTCGAACCCTGTTGAACGACCATTAGCTCACTAGGCGACTGGACTAATATTCAGGACGGAAATAGATTGCACCTGCGGGCTCTAGGGAATGGTGGACGAGCAATATCAAAGAAAAAATCAGGTCACTATTCAGCAGTCACAAAATGGGGGAACCGATTTTTTTTTCAAATATAAAATTATTTTTTTCCAGCTTTCTTTAAATAATATATGTAGGTATATTTTTAATCGGCTTAATAAAATTGTTATTGCTGTACAAAAGATTGAAGTGTGTCGAAACGCTGTTTGGCCAGTGTATCTGGCACGCGTCACGTCCGCCAGAATTACGAGTATTGTCCGGACCATTCATCATTCGTGATACCAGGCTGCATAGAAACGTTTGGTTTAGAAACCAGATTGTCAATACTATCTCAGTGGTATGTGGAAAACTTTCGATTTCTGTGCAGCAATATAAAATCTTACCAGACTGAAAAGGAATCATGCTAAAGCGTACGTATTCAAATGCATATAAAGATCTCTAAGTATATATTGAATAATAACCAAATAAAATGTGTAATTTATCTTATGTTTTATCTTATGTTTTATTGTTAAATTAGTATTAAGTATCTTTATTTGTAAACAAAGATTTTTTAAATAAATAAATAAATATTTACTGTTCCCACGAATGTACTTATAATCTTTTATTTATATTATAATAACAGTAAACCATTATTAAATTGAAAATTTACATAAATAAGAAATATGGATTTAATTTTTTTACTAAACATCTAATCAATACTTCATAAATAATAAACGTACATATATTGTTGATTCAATGCCCGTAAATGGCGAATTTATGTTTTGACACTTTTTTGAATTGATCATTTGGAAAATTTTAATTTGCTGTCGGTAGGTATGTAGAAAAAGATCTTATTTTTTAAAATTCAGTGCCTACCTACCACGGAATATAAAATTATACAGAGTTGAAATAAACCTCTTCTTTAGGGTGGGGACTGGGACATTGCGGAATATGTCCCCCCTCGCAAATATTTAAGACATATACACACACATATACACACACACATTATACACACACACGTAAGATACAAAATGTTGCTGTTAATATAGTGGTCGTGACGCTCGCCTAGTGATTCGAACCTCATTCTAGGATACCTTTTAGGACACCAGGACACCGTTTTACTATCTTAAACTATTTAATTTACTCCATATTTTAGGATAATGTTTAAAAAAGTTTTCCTTAAGAATGTTCTCAGGTTTTCACGGCCGTTCATAATCTTCTATGTATAATTTTCTGGGATATTCTGCCGTGTATATGTGACTTTTCTGGCCGACGTTTCGGATCCCATTGCAGGATCCAACATCAGGGCTGATGTGATGTTCTCTTCTTGTTACCAATAATCCCGAAGCAGAGAACAGTATTCTCGAAACATGTAGATTGTTTAATCTAATAAAGTGGTGAAAACAAAGTGATTTGTGTTTTATTTTAATAATAATGTCACCACAAAGTTCAAGCCTTTATACAGAAGAAAAAATATTCTTCGAACAGTTCAACAAATTGTCAACCAGTTCCTTACGAACTTTTGAATTTTTGAAAAAAATGCGCAGTTTAATTAATAAACTTCGTTCCTTTTTTCCTTTTAAATAAATTTAACATCCCATACTTTATAGGAGAGAAAAAGACATAGCAGAGTGTCTCAGGTTTACTGTCGCTAAATTGGTGAAATATTTTTATTTGTATTAAATATTGCAAGTATTTGAACGATCGTAAAATAAAGCCAGTTGATTTAGAATTACCCACGTACCTGTATATGGGAGATACACTTAATATGGAAGTATGTATTTTATTTATCTTTAATTAACAGATTGTCAACAGATTTTCTAAACAGATAGACTCAATTTTTTTTTAACGCCGTAACATGCAGCGAAACATTAGCAACGTAGAGATATCTAATGGACGTGGAGTGACGTGTTTGCTAAAATCCAATCGTAATCTTATTACAACATCGTAATCTCTAACAAATTTTGTCACCATTATTATATAGCGATCGGGTACTGCCCCAATACGCCACTGAGGCCTTCTCTTCCCTGAAAATTTTTTATTATAATTGGTTCAGTTTTTAGTCACAGCACGTTTTTACGTTTGTTTGCTTATGCATAATGCTTATTAAATACAATCGTAAAAACATGCTGTGATTAAAAACTGAACCAATTATAATAATTTTGTTGTCTGTCTGTCTGTCCCTGTAACTTCGTATAACGTCCGTTATTTCGTTCGAATTCACGGCTAATAAGTAACCTATAAAAACCGAGTTTTTGTTTAACCACTAGTGAATGAGAAAGGGAATACTCTTTCTCATTTACTAGTGGAAACTGGTTTGGCGCTTAACCTACGCGTTGGGCTTCAGTCGGGCGACGCTACGAAATGGAGTAATAAAAAATTTCCAAAAATTTAAAATTATACTATAATCAGGTTTCGCGTCTACCAGACGCGTTGAAATATTTTCGTACAACTTAATAAGTTGTATGAAAAAACCATTCAAAACTTGAAAAATCCAAAAATGTATTAATTTTTTTTAACAAAAATTTGAAAGATCTTCTTGATTGTTGCCACGAGTCTGCTTACAAAGGTTCAGCTCGATTGGATCGCGGGAAAGGGGTTTAAAATGGATCCAAAGTTTTTTCGTCAGACAAGAAGATAAGCAGACGCCACGAGTTAGTATAAAGGGAGTAATAACCCATAAAAAACAAATTTTTATTAAACTCCCTTTCTTTGTAAATTAAGTTAACCATCATGTAATTAAATAATCGATTGACTGAAAATGAAACATATCTAGACAAATATCTATGTCAAAAATCTTTAAAAATATCTCTTTATTATTTGATTTCTTCCCAAAAAACCGAAGTGTACTGTCATCTGTGTACCAATTGTCAAACCTACTGACGGAGTAATTCAAATTTTAAATATACCGTGACGTTATCGGGCCGCCGGCGCCGTTGGTAGAAAACAAACTTTTGTAATGATTCCAATTTCAGCTGATGACCGATCGGACTCAAAATTAGGAAACTTATTCTTGAGGACTCGGCGGGTAACATAGGCATCATTTCCCCATATTTTCTTACCCTTTCCCCTCGCCCTGACATATTTTCGATGCAAATTTGTACCGTTTGACCGATCGGACCCAAAATTTTGAATCATATTCTTAAGGACTCGGCGGGAAATATACGTGACATTTCCCTCCTATTCTTTTAACCGTTCCCTTCCCTGATATATTTTCTAGGTAAATCTGTCCCTTTCGACCGATCGGACTCAAAATTTGGAAAATTATTCTTTAGGATCCGGCGGGTAAACATATTCGATATTTCCCCCCTATTCTTTCAACCCTTCCCCTCCGCTTATATATTTTAGATGCAAATCTATATCATTCGAATATTTGTTTACCCTCACAAATTTATTTTAAACTAAATCCTTAACCTGTGCAACGCCGGGTAAGGACAGTTAGTTGACTATAAATAAATTACGGACGTTACACGAAGTTACGACGGACGGGCGGGCAGACAACGAAATTATTGTAATTGGGATATTGGAGAAGGCAATTACAAAATGTAACTAACTAACCTACTCACATTAACGTATAAATAAAAACTTTTTTTAATGATACCGTTTGAAATACTTAGTAAATACCTTTCACTACATAACTGAGGTAAAAGAAATGTATAAAAATTTGAAACTAAACAGCTATTGATCTGGCCTGGATACGGGGAAGGTAGTAAGCAGAGATTCCCCCTTCATGGTTCCAGGCCTAGAGATTTATTGTCGGCAACATTGTAACCCGCTAATTACAAAATAAGGTTGAAAAAACTCAGCTGCCGCGCCGCGTGGCGTATGAGAAGGACGACTCGAAAAAATTAGACACTCGGGAGTTAACTGATATTATTTTCATTTTCTTTATGGTTTCTACTATTTATTTATTTATAACTATTTTATTACTTATAAATGTATACATACATACCTATTCGGTAACGGAGTTGGAACACCAAGTTACAAAAGCACCAAGTTACAAAAAATTATACAGAAGTTTTGGATTATGATATTTCGATTTCTTCCACTGGGTTTGGTTCACCGCCCACGAGGAGAAATTTTTACTAAAATGTCTCTATACAATTATTGATAAAAAATATTTAAAAAAAACAAGCTTATATTTAAATTAATGTTAACTTAATATTTCTTTTATTATTTTTATTAACTTTTATTGTTTATATAAAATTTTATTACTTTTATTATTTATTTTAATGTTGAATTAAGTAAAAAAGATCACTCTCCAAATAAAAGGTGGGCGCTTACGATATTGATATAGATGAAGGAAAGCGCCCACGTTTTTATTTAGAAAATGAAACAATTTTTTTTTTCAAAAATTTATTTTTTACTTTTTAGTAGAGATGCACCGAAATTCGTTTCACATTCGGTATAGCCGAACTTCGGTAACTTTTACCGAACTTCGTCTTTTACCAAATTTCGTTTAAATCTGCCGAACTTCGTTTAAATCTACCGAACTTCGGTAGCTTTTTAATTAACTAGCTTTTGCCAGCGACTTCTTTCGCTTAGACTTCGATTACATCCTGCAGAAACCTATTACTGGGATAAAAAGTATTCTTTATGCTTTTCCAGACAATAATCTATCTGTGTGCCAAATTTCATCCAGATCCGTTAAGTTGTTCTGGCGTGATTGAGTAACAAACATCCATCCAACCATTTAAACTTTCACATTTGTTAAGTAAGATTTAAATATGAAATGGAAAAGTGTAAAGAAATTTAATTTAAAATGAAATCTAGACAAAATGTTGATTTTTAAGTATATAGGTAACGTGTGAGTGGATCATGTTATATATTCTCTAGAAAAGAAACCACATCAAGTATCGACAATATATAAATATACTTTAATAAAATAAAATAATCAATTTTAATATATTATATTCTATAACAACTATTCAGAACTACGTTGTGCCGCTTAATTAATTAAAAAACACAGAGTAAATAAACAATTACACGTATTTTCGTGATGGCGATCTGACCTGTTCATCGGGCAAAAGCGCGCGAAATTTAACCGAATTTCGGCTTCGGCACATATTTAAACCGAACATTCGGCCGAATTCGATATTCGGCAGAACCCACATTTGGTGCAACACTACTTTATACATTTAAATTTAAGCGTGTTTTTTTAATATATTTTTCTTGTAATATTATTTTCTACTTTTAATTTTAATATTACCCATCGTACAAAATCATTTCGGTAGGAAACTAGCGAAATCTTTTGGTGAGCTCATTAACTAATTTCCCAACTCATTTTTTCTCAATTGTCCTTGTGAAGTATATAATTTCAAACAAAATCACTTCGATGGGAAACTAGCGCTATGTTTTGTTTGGCGAGCTCATTAAGTAATTCCCCATATCAAATATTGATTAATTAATTATGATAGCTTAATTCATTAATTTGTAAATCTGAAAATTGATTAATGTATTGTCATTTCATTATACATAGTTATGTGTGGAAAATTTAAGCTAGATTGGTCTTGGGAAGCGAGTGAAATATTAATTAAAAGTTTTTATTCAAACAAACAAACGGACAAACATCATGGTAAAATAATACTGAATCTTGATTTCAGACACGTTATACGCAATATAAATCATACATTTTATATGTATTCATATTGATACAAGGATTACTTAGGGCTCAGTGAAAGACACGTTAGAGGTTCCGTGGTATGAATCGTTTATTGAAATTCAGTTATAAGGAAACAGTAAGAGGGTAACACAGGTAATAGTTACTTAAAGTTAGAGATAAAATGGTCATTCATTAAGGTATCTGAATAATTACACTGATGGCGGTGCAGGCACTAATGTCTATGCACGGGCGCACTTCACTAGTGGTACCGCGGTTCGGCACTATGCTCTCTGGCCGGTGGCACAGCGCAGGCACAAGGGTCTCTGGCGCTAGTGGACACTGTCGGAGTCATGGCGGGAGCGGCACTCGACTGACCGGGGACACGGTGTGGTAAGGCAGAGGAAGGTTGACACTCATTGACCTGACGGTCCTTATTAGGGCCACCAGGGGGTGGCGGTCGGCAGTTCAGCGGGTGACAGCGGGTGGTCCCAGTTGGTGGCGGCAGCCAATCTAACAGTGGTGACCTGGTCCGTTGTCCCAGTAGGAGGCGGCCGTGGGTGGTCCGCCCAGTGGGTGGCCGCAGTCTGGTATGACCCAATGATTCCTATCATACTCGTATAGTACTGTTCCTAAGATATCGGTAAACATAGTCAATACTAATTCTTACCCATTGGGGCCGCCAAAATCTCGTGGACCTCTTTATTCAAACACGTTCTTTCCGAGGCTTGTCAAAAAATAATCTTAAATTCAAAAATAAAGCTTGGGCAAACCACCATAGACAAATAGTGGGTGCATAAACTAAAAGGCGCTACTCAGGTAGGTACCACTATTTCTGAACGGTGCATGTTATTGCCTTACCGGGCAATCGAAACGTCACAATATGCTGAAGTATTGAAATTTTGAGATGATAGTTCCAACAACCTCGGTGATGGTTTATGCATACTGCGTGCCTTTTGTATGCGCCGGACTACCCGATTTTGAATGTGTCATCAGTTATCATTGCAAGAAGAATGCTCCGGGAAGTGCAAAACAGCTATTGCGTTAAGTGACAGGATCGATAACCTTTTTTTTAGATCTTCTGGTAGATACCTGGAGACCATAATTATGTTAAAAAGATGCCGCGTGCCATCTTTGCATGTTGGTTTATTTTTAATGTTGAACCGAGATGGTGCGTACACTTTTATAACAAATGTAGAAAAATTGTCAAATTTTTCGATGGTGTCTGTATTGTTACATACAAACGTAGTATTCAATTAGCACGTGTGACCCAACAGGCATGTGACATTTTGCCTGGAGATGTGTCAGATTTTTTGGGAATCACCTAAGAGGACCGCTGAGACAATCTTGTGCAAGTACTGTTGATCTATACTCAAACTTGGGTCAATTCTGGAAGCTATCCTTCAATGCGCTGAAATTTTTAACAAGCAATTTTTCACAGGCCTCAAGTGCTTTTCCCAATGCTCCAGTGTAAGACTTTGGCCCCGAAGTATATCCATCATTTGAAGAAACAAATGTTTCAAAGGAAGTTCGTTCATGTGGAGTAAACAAATTATCCACGTGAGCGGTTTTTGTAGCCCTTTTAAAGGCAATCTTATAATACCGTCGTACTTCGCTTATGGTGTTTATGAATTAATTTGAACTTCTAAGCCCTTCGAACGTTGACGATGCCGAAGAAGTACTTCTAAAACAGGTGACGAAGTATTTAAGGCTGTAGTTGGGCGGTTCTCTCGCCCTGTTTCTTCTAAAGGGTATTTTGCAACTTCTTCGTAACTGTTACATCGATTCTTTTTATCATGCACCGAGAGGTTCTTTGATTAATTTAAAAAAAAATCTTGTTCGAGAACATTTTTATCATTTAGATAGATACATTGAGTGAATTATAAAGCTTTTCATGCTGCAATATCTCAAAGAGTCTCTTGATACACTTGAGGAGGTTTTTGAATATTAAATTATATGCTTTTATCATCTGTACGACCCGTGTTACTATTGGAATAGATGCAGTTCGCCATATATTTTCAATTCTGGATGTCACTATATTTGCTATTTCTGAAAGTGTTGGGCTCTTTAGCAGTTTCCAATTGCAACTTAAGTTGATGTCTACGAAACAAAATTAAGCTTATTTATTATTAAATAGGCGAACGAGCGTGTAACGCAAGCGAAAAACAATAGCGCACTGATGACTGACGACGCGACAAGAGTGTTGCTAGCTGTCCCCTCGCGCGCTCTCTCACTCCCCTTATTCTAAGGTATCAACAAAAGATCGTGCATTCTTTTCATTTTGTTTTGAAAATAAACTATTGTTGAAATAATTTAGTGAAGTAAACTAGGTCCGTTTATTAAAATTTCAAACATTTACATGGCGTCAAAATAGAGTCTAAAAACCAAATTTATTCAACGATTCAAGGACGTTGCGGGGGCTATTATTGTAAACCAAATCAAATTATATTTTAGATGGCTTAATTGAAGCCTAAAAGGTACCAACTTTTCACTATTAGATCACTATCAAACGAGAAAAAAAAATCGCTCCACCCTAATGAGCATTCTCATTACTAGCAATGTGCCTACACACATGCTACTAAGTAGCAATAGCTCAAGAAGCTCAATACTGCGCATGCTCATGTGCCACTAATTGTGCATGTATATCATCAGTACCTTTAGTCCGCGCACGGAGGTCAGTGGTGGCGCGATTGTTAATCGGTGCCGGGCTGTTTTGGTTATGGCCCTTTTCAGGAGCGATTTATGATTTGCTTGTATGGGCCGCTAGACCGCGGGGTCTTAGCCCATAAATTCTCCTTGTAACAGTTTTAACAGTTATTGTTTTAAAAAAAATGTATTTTTAGAAAAATGTGCTGCTATAATATTATGTTATGATTAATGCCGTCCCAACAGCTTGGAAATTTATACTCTGGCCTCACAAGCGAATTATGCAGGCCAGAACGAGCTATAGAAAAAAAGCGAGGTACAAAATGTTAATGCCAGGTTGGAATCGTGAAGGCTCCAATCTGATAACCCCAATTTTTAGGTTAAAATTGTACATTCATCTGCCGGCGGCAATTTAAAAAGGGATTACAAGTCCTTATATCCTTGTGACCAAGGAGACACGGGTCACCATTCCAAATGCATCTAAATATAATAATTTCGTCGCCTGTCTGTCTGTCGGTCTGTAAATTCTTCCGTTGAATAATAAATTAGAGTGTTACACGCAATCAGCGCGCGGCTCAAGCAACACGCAAAGTTCGAAATTACACGTTCTTGACATTTTTATATTATTAATTTATTACTAGCTGTAACCCTTCAAAAATGACGGTACTTTTACAAGTCGGTTACTAAGGAATAACTATTTATTTATTTATATAAAAATGAAAAAAAATATCGTAAAAAAACGAACGGATGGACGAACAGGCGGACAACGAAATTATTATAATTGGGATATAATAAAAGCTTTGTAAATAATTTAAACACCTTCACGTTCGACGCTGATATTAAACTTGACCCGCAATATTTGTATCCATAGATAGAGGAATTTTATCCATCGCCATTGAATAAAAATAATATCTACATAATAAAATTAATTAATTCATAAGTGTATAATTCATCTAAATTTTAATACAAATATAATTGATTATTTGGCGGTTTATAGATTTGGGGACGCAGCTCAGAGCTAGAATGCTCGCCATACCAAACTTTTTTTTGTCATTTAAAATTTTAATACAAAGAATAAATAAGTACTTACTTATTTATAGCCGTAAACCCGTGAAATAATATTAACGATTTTTATCACAATGATCTATTTCAATATTTTTTTCACATTTCCCCTACCAGCAGGTAAGGATATTAATTGAAAAATTAACGCGATGCTGTTCTTTGATTAAAATATCACTCTATGTTACGCATGGGAACGCAACAGGCGGCCCTCAGTAGATAATGACATAAAAACAATGAATAAAAATGTGTGTATATTAATATTTGTGTGTCAAAAGACAATGATAATTTTAATATTCTGACAATTTGTGAATAATATATTTTTTCTTTGGGGCCCCAAAATCATTTGCAAACTTGTATGTTTTGTTAGATTAAGTATTTTTTGTATAACTTATATGTTTTTGGTTAGAATTAAGTACCTTTTGTATAAGTTATTACCTTTTGTATGTTTTTAAATATTTCTTATATTTTTATTCTGTGTTTTTTGAAAAATAAACTGACTGGGTTTTGGCGGTCTTATTAATTCTGAATACTGACGGGAGATAACAGGGATTGTGCATACAGACAACTCGCGAGACGCGCATCTCATTTTTGGAAGATGACGACGATCTCGCGGATTACAAATAACATTAAATATATACATTTTTTACATTTCTTTTTCTAACTGCGCAATAGATTGGCAGGTAGCCGTCTGAAAGGGAGCCCGAAACAGCGCGCGCACCCCTCACGCGGCATCCAATACGGTGAAGCTGGGTTTATGGACCACACGCCGGCGTCCCGTGAAGGGCGTCCGGGCCGTAATACGAAAAAATTCGCGAGATGAATTTTTTGAAAAATGCACAAAACCTGGCATGTCGTATACCGTTGGACTCGGCATGTCATTTCCTGTCAGGATTCGCTAAAAAATAAACAATCGGATTGGTTTTGAGGGAGATATGTCGAGAGATAAGATTCGACCCTTTTGAGGCGAATTACGGTCGCTGACACATCCGGACACATTAGTCATAATTAAATTCATATGCGGATGTGTCAGGCGCCCAAAATGATATAATTTATACATATGTACGTCTCTCCAAACGAGAGCAATCTTAGATAGACGAGCCAAACGCGCCGTCTAAGCACTACAGCGGCACGGTATTACACGCGCCTGCGACTCTTTTCCGTGCGGATGCAAGTGGTCCATCACTCTCCGCTACTGCACCATCTCGAGATTTATCTCCCCCCCAAGACTAATCCTATTATGACCGTTAAAATCCCGTTATGTCTATTTTTTTGGTATAAATAAAGGAAGGTGAAATGGACCAGGCAGTGTGAAATTCTCGCTTTTTCTTGTGCTTTATCGGTCGTAATGTCCGTCACTCTCCTGGTTCAGTGCACCGTTTTGTATAGTCTGAACCTGTGTTTTATTTAAAATCTCTTTCCTGTTCAGTAAAATGTGATAAAAGTGTAGAAATATAAATTTTGTAATTTTTCAAATATTTTAAATATTTTAAATTTTTAAAATTTTTTAATTTTTTAATTTTTTAATTTTTTAATTAATTAATTATTGATTAAAATCTCGCAAAACTCGCGTGTCCGCGGCCAGGCATCGGATCGTGCAACCTCCCTATTTTACAAATCTACTAAATCGTTGCCGTTCGCCATTTTGTGTGGAACAGCTGGTCCTTCTTGAGACGGATTGCGATTTTCGATTGCCGTAAAAAATCGCCGCGGATCAAAAATGTCGCGATCGGGTTTAAGATCGGGAACGCGAGTCGAGACATCTGAGGAAGGAGACGCTCGTAGTCAGGCAGCATCATCGGACGAGGAGAACGCAGCATCCGATATGGAGCAGGAGTCTCCGCCCGGGAGCGCGGGGCAGACGGCGGCGCCCACATCGGAAAGCGCGGCCATCGCAGCGCTCAGGGCCGAGATGCGCCGGCGAGATCGCCACCATAGGCGACAACTACAAGAGCTTCAAGACAAGCACGAACAGAACTACGCGAGGGCACTCACACTCACAAGGGTTGCGGCATCGGGGAGTGAACCCGGGACCGCGCACGGAGGACCGGGCGCGGCCAGCGCCACCGCTGCGAGCGCGGCGGGGCACCGTACAACCGAAAGCGCGGGCTCCGCCACAAGGAGCCGCGCGGAGCCGATGTCGATTTCATCGGATAATTGTCCCGAGCAGACAGCGGATCGCCGGGATAAAAATGCTGAGGGCGGGCCATCACACGGCGGCCTTCACATACCAAGCGGGGACGGGATTCCTGCGACAGACTGGTTCGGACGGATGACGGACGTGGTGGCCGAGGCCATCCGATCTACGCGCTCGAACGACAGCCTGCGATACGAACCGACGCAAGATGAGCCGCGGATGGCGGCATTAATGGCGAGGCAATCAAATGCCAAAGACTTGCCGGATTTTTCGGGAGACCCGCTGGAATGGAGAGCGTACAAGGCGCAGTTTGACCAGTCGACAGAGATATGCGGGCTCACACCGGCGGAAAATCTATGGCGGCTGCGAAATTCGCTAAAAGGCAAAGCGCGCAATGTAGTCGGGCCGTTAATTACGCTGTCCCGTAATGTGCCGGAGATTTTGCGCGTACTAGAGCAAAATTTTGGAAAGCCGGAAAAAATTATCGGCTCAATGTTAGATCGCGTAAGACATTTACCGCGCCTTACGGATCAGAGCGAGACAGAAAGTCTTGCGGATTTCTCAACGGCAGTCCGAAACGCGGTCGCGACCGTTGAAGGACTCGACCCGAGATATTTGGCCGCACCGCAATTGTTATGCGAAATGGTAGGCCGGTTACCATTAGCGGTTCGCATGAACTGGTTTTCAGCCAGAGCCGCGGCGGAATCCAGCACTATACAGGATTTTTCAAAATGGCTTACAACCATAGCGGACTCCGCGGCAATACATGGCGGCCAGGATGCATCTAGTGTATGGAATCCCAGGCCCAAGAAGACCGCGCAAGTACATTTTACCGCGCCGGACAATTCCGAAAACGCGCGAAATTGCGCAATGTGTGGGGCCACTTCACATTGGATTCCCAAATGTACTGAGTTTGCGCGCACAACCGCGGTCGAGCGAAATAATATCGCGCGTGAGAAAAAACTTTGTTTCCTGTGTTTATATATTTGGACCCCAGGTCATCACAATTCATGCAAGGGGCGTAATTGGAAATGTGGAATAAATGGATGCAAGGCGAAGCATCACAAATTACTCCACGGTGCTTCGAATATGCAGGGAACGACCGCGCCCAATAGTGAGACCCGGGTAGCGGCCGCCGCTCAAGCGGGCGCCGCGCGCGGCCCGTCCGGGGATTCGGCCTGACGTACGGCGGCCCATACTACGGCCCCCAGTGATAACGAACATAAAACGGTTTTATTAAAAGTGTTGCCGGTAACTGCGAGGGGGCCGCAGGGGCAAATAAAGACATTCGCACTGTGCGACGAAGGTTCGGCGATAACCTTAGTCGATTTTAAGCTGGCACAAGACATCGGCGCGCGGGGACCGAGCTGTGAACTTCATCTTCAGGGCGCGCTGGGCATGTGCAGCTCAGATAAATCATCGGAGAAGGTGAATTTTTATATAAAGGGCAGCCGGGACAGTGAATATGTACTGCGGGCCAATACAGTTCGTGAATTAGCCCTTCCGCCTCAGTTAATGGATCCGACTAGAGGGGGGTTGGTGGGCCGTGAACGCCCTAAAACTGTAATTCCGAAAATTCTAATTGGAATGGATAACACGAGATTAATTACCTCACAAGAAATGCGGTCGATAACGGCCGACAGCGAGAATGTCATCTCGCGAACAGCGTTAGGCTGGGTGAAACACGGCGTGATCACGGGACGCTCGATTGTGGGAGCGCCCGTCTTTGCGGTTCTACAGAACCAGAGTCCTGAGATCGAAAATTTGGAGTCACTTGTAAAAGCCCATTTTGCGATCGAGTCTATAGGGATCACGGCGGCGGCACGCGTGAATGCAGACGACGTGCGCGCCAATAAAATAATGCTAGCCACCACAAGGCAAAGAGCCGACGGGTTCTGGGAAACCGGGCTATTATGGAAAAAGGATGACATTTATCTGCCACCGAGTCGGCAGTGCGCCTTAAATCGCCTGAAAGGGATTGGGCGCAAAATGGAAAAAGACCGGGCCTATGCGATGGCATATAGGCAAAAAATTAAACATTACATTGATCAAGATTATGCGTGCGCGCTCACCGAACCAGAGGTGGCCGCGCTTGACGGCCGCCAATGGTACCTACCGCACTTTGCGGTATTTAACCCGAAGAAACCGGGTAAAATAAGAATTGTATTCGACGCGGCGAGTAAAAGCAGAGGGGTCTCGTTGAATGATGTGCTCATCACGGGCCCTGACCTATTGACCTCCCTACTGGGCAATATTTTCCGGTTTCGGGAAGGAAAAATCGCCCTCGCCGCGGATGTAAAAGACATGTTCCTGAGGGTGAAGATCCGAAAAGAGGATCAAAATGCCCAATTATTTTTATGGGGAGAGCCGGGCGAAGAACCGAAAACATATAGGATGTCATCCATGATTTTTGGCGCAACTTGTTCTCCAACCAGTGCCCAATATGTCAGAAATCGTATAGCGGACGCCAGTGCGGCGCACTATCCGGCGGCTGCGGCCGTGATAAGGGAAAAATTTTACATGGATGATCTACTGGACGCGGTAGACACCACTGAGGAAGCAGTAATCCTAGTCCGAGAAGTGACGGATGTACTGCGTCGGGGCAAAATGGAGCTTGCTAATTGGGCATCCAACGACCCCGCGGTGCTAGAGCACATAGCACCGCACTTGAGGACCATAGAGCCGGTCCAAATAATAGGGCCCGACACCACAACGGAACGTGTGTTAGGTGTGACTTGGGACCCAAGTACGGATAATTTTCTATTTAAATTTATTAATTTGCCAGAATT
>JADDOH010005915.1:0-26379 GCA_016648135.1 Agrypnia vestita
TATATCTTGATTTATGATATCACCTTGAGGACAAAATTCAGCTCAATATACTCAATATATTCTGAATTTATAAAAACTAGTCTTAAAAGGAGTCAAAATTTGAAATAATTTTCAGGCGTATTCTAGTGTAAATGTAAATAATTCGGAAGAATTTGGTTTAAAAAAACTCCAAATCAAAAATATAGATATTTCATACCAACAGCGACATCTATACTAGTTTATGGCAATGACACATTTTCAAAACACAGAGGTCGGTAATAAAAATACAACTCATATATGTATAACAATGTGTGCAATATTAAGATATACACAACTTCCAAAATTTGATATATGGGGTAGTCTATCATGGCTGGAGTTGGTGAACGTTACATTGTGTGAAGTGATTACTTAAGCCAGCCGTACGATGGGTTGTAAGCCCTATGAACACCTAAAAAGACTTCCATATATACTTTTCCATATAAAAAAATTGTTTCATCTCTTTGAGACATCTATAATGTATATCTTGATGAATGATAACCCCCTGGGGATAAAATCCAGTATTTTGTGAAAACACTCAAAATATTCTCAAGAAAAGCATTTTCTTAGATTAATAAATTATAAGTTACTTATTTCCTTTGGTAATTGTTTCCTCCATAATATTTAACAAATAATATGGCAAATGCAGTATATAATGAAAATGTCTTCAAAATTGAAAACTGTTTTTATATTAGGCACCTATTTGTTTATTTATTGAATAAAATTGTGTTTTTCTTTATTATTTTATGTGAGTAAGAAATCGCCAATTTATATTTTAATTATTGAAAATTTTGAATGAAGAAATGTTTGGATAACACAAGATATTTGTAATTTTATATTTTGTTTTGAAAAAATAAATGTCGAGAAGTTATAAAAAGGAAGATTTTCAGAAAAGCGGGAGCATTTTAGCAATTTTTCAAATCAGTAGTACGTATCTTCGTGCCAGATTTTAATCTTTATTCCTTTTGGTCGCTATTTTTGAAGAATTTTCCCTTTGGTCGCTCAATTTATAATTCCATTTCGCATTTTACTAATCCTTATTTCGAACGATAAAAGAATCGATCTATTACATTCATCGGCAAAGGTGGAGTTTAAAATCTAGGTATTTTATTCTCAATTTGCCGGTGGTTCCAGCCAGGATCCGGGAAGAGATTTGAGAGTCGTGTAGACATTGATCAGCTTCTTTTCCCGGGGCTGGAATGAACAGTAAATCTTGACTACAATTATTAAATGCAATTATTTATCACATTCTATTTTAATTAAAAATAATAAATGGGGTTGTGGATTGCCCAGGTTTGGTGAACATGATTAGTTATCGTATACTCTACCGTTATGGCAGTGAAAATTTGAGAGCGCAGGTTCTAATCTCCATCTGGATAATTAAAAAAAATATAGTTACAATAAGTCATAAAGATTGCACAAATCGCTCTTTGAGGGCGGATTGCCTTACTTTAAGAAGAAGAAGAAGTCATAAAGGCAGATTATTGGCATAAAATTATTTTTCCAATAAAGCAAAATCCATGGCTATAATAGCTATATGATTTTTATGTGTTTTATTTAATTTTAAACCTTTAAAAAAAAACACCTTTAATATAACAACGTTGTTATAATGAGAATAAAGCGGAATATGTGACATCGTGTTGTCACTATTACATGGTCTTCACATTTTTACATTATTGTAACTAGATGCTAAAAAGAAATACGCACTTCTGACACTTGTTACAACACGATCGAAAAATCCAGAACGACCTAGCGTGATCTACGGCTTTCGGGAGGCATCGGAAATATTCGAGAAACATCTATAAAAATCCAGAAGCCACGAGAATCTTCTCCTAAACACTAGAAAAACTCAGAAAGTACAAAGTACCAACATTTATCAGACATAAATGAGACCGCGCTCGGGAGTAGTGTGTGGTTGTTGAGCGCGCCTGACAGCGAAAACAAAGGGAAGTCGGCCGCAGGCCGCGAGGCCAGGATGGCCAGCCGTGCGATAATTCAAGCGAAAAATCTAGCGAAGTTCTTACTAAAGTAGTGAAATAAACCGAAGCGATTAATAAGTGCGAAAATCCGATGGAATTTGCCCGTGAATGTTAAATAAAGTGTTAATATACAGGGTTATTTGTAAAACATTAATAACCTCGCAGGACTATACTCCTGCCTTGATTATGAGTCGAAAATGTTCAAGCTATCATGACCTAATATCAATAGGAGGTATGCGACATCAAAGTTTGCATTTTTTTTTCAATACTTCTGACTTATTTTTTGTAAAACGTTGGACTATCATTACAGTAACTAATATCAAATACGAAAAATATATTCGTTTCAATACAAGTCAAATAAAATTATTAAAACCCTGAAAAAATTCCAATTCGAAGGTTTTCATTTTTTTATTTGACTTATGTTAAAGGGAATGAATTTTTCATACTCGATATAAGTTACTGTAACGATAGTCCCACGTTTTACAAAAAATAAGTCAGAAATATTGAAAAAAAAAGCAAAATTTGATGTCGCATATGTCCTTAACTATTGATATTAGGTCATAATAGCTTGAACATTTTCGACTCATAATCAAGGTAGGTGTATAGTCCTGCGGGGTTATTAATGATTTACAAATAACCATGTATATTGTGAAATAGTGTAATTTAAAGAAAAAAAAGTTAAGTGACTTTGTACATTGAATAGTTATTTAATTATTAATTTATAAATCGCTTATCATTCATTCCTCCCATTGCCGCTACATGTGACATTATTAATTTATTATATTTAGTTTCGGGTTTAAGCGAAAAAAGTTAATTTAAAAAAATAAATGATTTTCTATTCATGAATTTTCAGCTTCAAAATCTTGTAATATAATGTCCTGTGATTTTTCACGGGTGTGCGGCTAGTAGTAATATAAAATAATTCGCTACTGCTTTGTTCACATAGCAACAGCTATACACAAGATGTACACAGAAGAGGAACATAAATAATGTGAATATTTATTTAACCCCGCGCGAGAGAGTTCAAGAAACGAATGTTTAGTGATTGTCTGGATTTTATGTCGGAACACCGCAGGTATACACATCGCTTCCACTCGTCTTTCGCGCATGCGCCCGAGAATCACCAATGCACTTGGACCATTTTCTCACCGCCGGTACTAGGAGGGAAGGCTCAGAAAGATATCTAGAGAAGGGTGACCGCAGGAAACTGCAGGTGCTTGGAATACAATAATTTCCTTAAGATCTTCGTTCAAAAATTCACTCATACACAACATCCATTTCCTAAACGATGACCTGAACCTATAGATCCATTAAATCAATTATTCAGTAAATACTAATCGCACTACATCCAAACACTAAATATACAATGTAAATGTACATGAAAAAAATATACTTAAATGCAAATATACATGTTGCTAGAGCGTGCCGAAGACACTTGTAATTGGGATAATGGGCATAGTCTTCACTATAATGTTTATAATCAGAGTATCATGTACCTATTATCCTGTTGGTGTCTCTAATAAATAAAAAAAAATTATAGAAGTCTCAGGGACGAAGCTATTTATATGAGAAACGTGTCAGTCTTTTGTATGATGGCCCAGGGCTTACAACCTGTATGAGTTGGCTTAAGTGCCCTGAGCCATTGTATAAAAGACTTCCATACACGTTTCTCATATAAATAGCTACGTCCCTGTGAGACTTCTACAAATTTATTTTAATTTAGAAACCCCGTCTTAAGCTTGAAATGAATTAATCTTAAATATCTATGTTGAACTCTTTCATGAACATGAATGAAGTGGTTCATCTAGCACGATTAGAGTGAATAGCTGTAGTATTTTTACCCGTCAAAAATGACGTTACTTTTACATGCCGGTTTTTAAAGTATTTACTTATTTATAGCCGGCGCCCATGAAATAGTAAAACGACTTTTATCAAAATATTTGAACATTTTTATACACATTACTTCTCTGTATTTTATATTTTTAATTTTTATACTCATATTCTAATGCTATATATATGCTTATACCTAATACTTTAACTGCTTATTCATGTTCTTTATATTTAACTGCTTATAACTGATATTGTTTAATGTATGTAAACCTACTTTTTGAATTTTATGTAATATTTTTTATGTAAAAGCCTGTAATGGGCGTAAACAAATGAAATAAAAAAATAAAAAAATATGTCGGCAGTTAAATTCAATTCAATTCAATTTATTTAATAATATGTACATTACAAACAAAATGTTTAAGGCATACATATTAGGAAGTATCAAAATAAAAATATTTAATTAATTAAAAATAACATAAAATCTGGTCAAAGGTGTATCCCGCTTCGGAAAACCCCCTCAGACACATGGAATATATCAATACCCAAAGCGATTTTGTTCAGCATAGCTGTGGCTCTTCCAACAGGCATAACCATAGGCAGGTTGGTCCTGTATATTGTGTAAAGGTAATATTCTAAGCCCTGACGATTGAGCGGAACATGAAATGGTTCACGTCTTTGCCAAGTCCTATACGTACGGTATTTTTGACAGGTTATACATATCGATGCCGCCTTCGGGTTTGCAGACATACAGAAATTATTATGTTTTATGTTTCTTTTTAATCTTAAGGCGATCGTCTAGCAGAATGAGCAAATTTCACCATATTTTCTCTTGCGTTTTTTATTACATTTTTGTATGGAAATATTTCATTTTAAAGTTTATTCATCAGGTTGCATATATTTAAATACGAATATCTTATTAAAATGTCACAAACTAAATTATATAATTTATTAATAAATTACCAAACCTTCTATGTTTTAAAAATGAAGAAAATTGCTCGACTTTATGGGCCTTTTATGACTGAACGGCCTGTTGGGATGTCTTTATATTCAATAATATTACAAAGTAAACAATTATCTTAAATTTATTACAATTATAGAAAAATCTGTTAGTTTGTTTACATGCAATTTATGTTTCAAAAAACACTGTTTTTTAAAATATTTTTATTTTTTGTGTGTTTATCTCAATGCTTTTAAAATAGTTTATAACTTTTTTTCTTTAATAAATTAAAGGAATAGACAGAGGAATAGAATATTTTAAAATTAATACAAAAAAAAATCAAAAAAATATTCTCGATTTCAGATTTTAGCTATTTAATCAAGGCACTGCGTATTGTGTCATAAATACGTTGCGTCTTGATTAAATATCTAAAATCAGGAATATCGACAAAGATTTTGATATTTTTTGTTTTTATTGTAAAATTATAATATCTATTCTTTTGACTATTGAAGTAAAAAAGTTATCAACCATGTAAAAAGAGTTGAAAAAAACCCACAAAAAAATAAAATATTTTAAAAAAACAGTATTTTTTAAAACATAAATTGCATGTAAAACTACTAACAGATTTTGCTATAATTGTAATAAATTTAAGATGATCGTTTATTTTGTAATATTATTGAATAAAAAAGACATCTCAACACGCCGTTCAGTCATAAAAGGCCCACAAAGTGGAGCAATTTTCTTCATTTTTAAAACATCGAAGGTTTGGTAATTTATTAATCAATTATTTAATTTAGTTTGTGGCATTTTAATAAGATATTCGTATTTAAAATATATGTAACTTGATGAATAAATTTTAAAATTAGATATGTCCCTACAAAAATGTGATAAAAAACGCAAGATAAAATATGAGAAAAAATGGTGAAATTTGCTCATTCTGCTAGACGATCGCCTTAACAATAAAATTGTTACGAAGGCTTTCTTGTAGCCGCGGTGTATGAGAAAGGCGTCCGCGTAGGCGCTCAATGACGAGCTCGGCGTAAACATGCAGTCTTTGTCTTCCGAGTTAATTGCTTCGGTAGCAGCATCCTGCAATAACGCACTTAATAAGGAAGTGGACTTGTCAGAATACAGATGTTATTAATTTATGCTTTCTTAGCGGAGATTGCACAGCGCTGTTTCGAGTAAAAAAACAAATTAATGTACAGATAATATTGTCGTGTAATAAAACACTTGTAAGCAATTCCAAACTTTATTGGTAAGCAAGGTGTATATACAATATATTATATGTGGGGTATAAAAGCAGAGGTGGCAATATCTTAAAACAAATTTACAATCATCGAGGATTACCGATTTATAATGTACTAAATTCGAGATTTTATAGGAATCATCATACCTAGCCTATAAATTTATAAAAACATGTTGTTGGAAGGGATAGATATATAAAATATATAATTAAGTACATTTTAAATAAGTAATTCTCGGTGACTGCATTCAAAATATTTGTTTATTTTTTTTGGATATTGCTGGCTTTGCTTTTTAACCCCACATATTATATGAACACAAATTTTAGCTGTATTTAATATATAGGGTTATTTAGAAAACATTAATAACCTCGCAGGACTATATTGCTGCCTAGATTATGCGTCGAAAATGTTTAAGCAGCCCTGACCTAATATCAATAGTTAAGGTGTTATCCAGTATCAATGTTTGCATTTTTAAAATTTATTTCTGACTTATTTTTTACAAAACGTTGAACTATCATTACAGTAACTTATATCGATTATTAAAAATCATTCGTTTCAACACAAATTAAATAAAATGATAAAAACAATGCAGAAATTCCAATTGGAATGTTTTCTAATTTGAATTCGAAGGTTTTTATTATTTTATTTGACTTGTATTAAAGGGAATGAATTTTTTATATTTGATAAAAGTTACTGTAATGAAAGTCCAATGTTTTACAAAATATAAGTCAATTATATTGATGTCGCATATCTCCATAACTATTGATATTACCTCATGGTTGCTCGAACATTTTCGACTCATAATCAAGGCAGGAATATAATCTTATTAATGTTTTCCAAATAACCCTGTATAATATGGAGACCAACATTAACTGGAATTTGTTTTTTTATATTTATTTATTTAATACACGGTACAATGTACCATGAAAAAAAGAAACAATGTACATAAAAATGTATAGATTGATAGGTATTAATAATACAAAAATGGGAAAGCTATAATTCTATCAAAAAATAACTAATAATAGTAAACAAATCAAGTCTGAAATTCAAGTAGCAACAAAATTACAAAAAGATAGTAAACAAATCAAATCTAAATAACAATGAAAATAACAAAATAAAATGAAATAATAGTAAACAGATCAAATATGAAACTAAATACCTAAGTGAAAACAAAAGACAGACTTAAAGTCAATGAATTATTAACGACCGAATATATAATTTATTATTCTTTATATTTATTATTTAAGTAGGTAATCCAATTAATTATATATTCTAATTATTATACTATAAATTTTATTCAAATGTAAGAATCACATATCTTTGCGCATCCTCTTAAAATTTGTTATATTATCTTTACCCCTAAAGTCCTCGCGGTAGTTTAATTTACAAATTCATTCCACTGCTCGTGATTGAATTTTGCGATCTTTTTTTTTTCTAGGTTATCAAATATAAATTCTCTAGAATATTCCACTAATTTCTGATAATACTCCGCAACGCCGTTGTCAATCACACGGATTCACAGTTCGCTATCTATTCGCTCGGATTTATGGTATTATTTGTCAAAACAAATTCAAATTTTGCGCGTGAAGCGTCGCTTTTTAAAGGGGACTTTCTCTCTCGAATCTTCTGGAACAAAATCGTGTAATTGACCGGCTTTCAGATTATTCCAGACTGTTCGGAAAATAATGTGCAGTTCTGTTCGATTCTAGAATCTCGTGACATATATTATTATTATACTTATACAAACAAACTTATTATATAAAAAAACTTACATATATATACAAGGTGTAATAGAGTTAGTCCACAATAACTTTACATGTAGATTCTTGCCTAAATTAGGAGTCTAAAATGTTATAACATCAATGTCCTAATACCAACGGTTATGGAGGTAAGCAAATTAAAATTGAAACCACACATTTTTAGGTACAAGTATTCGTATACTATAATATTGTCACAGGTCGTGACCACACTAATAAATTTTTAGTATTTTCACTATTATAAGTGAAAGTAATGAAAACTAATGTGATTTATTAATAAGTAATTAATTATTTTATTAAATTGACAAAGTCCCTAAATGAAATAAATTAAACACTAGTCTGAAATTCACACTATTTTGCAATAAATCACTCGTGTATGAACACTATATTATCTCTGGGTAAAACTTTATTTGTCACTTGCTAGAACATTCCATATTATTCTCGCATGTAGAAGTCGCCCTTATTTACAACGCCAGTTAGGTACTCCGATTATTTATCTGTCGCTCCGATTATCTCAGGGCTGGCCACCCCGGTCGTTTCGCGGCTGATATCGGTCCGATATAAATGTCAAAACAAACTAACTGTATAGCTGTCGGCCGCCGATTTTATAGATAAACTAATGTCTTCTCGAAAGTTCTATAACTGCTTAGTCGTTATAAAATTCGCGTGGTTCATTCCAGAAACTTCTAGCATCTTCTAATCTTAGTGAAAAAGGTAAGGTATGTAAAATCATGATTACACGTAATTGTATTTATTAAAAATACTAGCTCTAACCCGTCAAAGAGGACGGTACTTTTACATGTCGGTTCCTAAGGAATAAAATAAAATAATAAACTATATGTAATATTAATTAATAATATCATTATAATTTTTTTTTAAGTACCCAGTGCACCCAGTGCAGCTGTAGCATGAACTCGCCAAAAAATGAAAGAAGTACAATTACGGACGTTACACGAGTTACGATGGATGGACAGACGAACGAACGGACGGACGGACAGACAATAAAATTATTATAATTGTGATGTAAAGGGCAACCATGCTACTATTAAAATTATAAAAAAACTAACCCATAAACACCAAGTTTTTATTATACTCCCTTTCTCGATGACAGGTTTTGCGCCTACTCCACGCGCCGAGCTCGAAAATTAAACAATATACCGTTAAAATTTCTAAAAATCAAATATTGTACTCTAATTATTAATTTTTTTTAAACGAAAATTTGGTAGATCATTTTTATCGTCGCCACGAGTCTGCCTGCAAAGTTTTAGCTCGATTGGATCACGAGAAAAGGGTTAAAAATCGATCCAAAGTTTTTTCGGCAGACAAGCGGACGCTAGAGCTAAAAAAAGGGTATAAAAAGACAGAAAAAAAATGTATCTATCACGTACCAAGGGTGATAGTTCTCGAGTGTGACCTCAGCTGTATGGTAAGCAGTACAATCCGATTTCCTTTTTAAACTGAACCCGTGTCATGAAGAATATATCCAGGATTGAACGTATGTATGAGATCTCCTAGAAGTAATAAAGAATTTCGGGCGGGGGAGAGAGACAGCCTAGAGCTGAATTAGATATTAGGTGTCTCTCAATACATCTCTCTGAAAAATATATTAAAACACGCACAAGATACCCGCTTTCTTCATCCTTATTTGAGTAAGAATTATTTATTCATAGTTGGTTGTAAGGTCTCCTGTTTAATTTCGGGGTACATATTCGTCCTAGATTTAGTTGTCACAGCGCTAAATGCTTACAGGACTTTAAAAGCCAAGGATTTTAGGTCGAGGGATACGCACTGTACGGGCGGCGAGCCACAGGAGATTTCAAGGAATTTTCAAAATAAATTTTATTTTTGGGTTTTTAATCGTTTAATTTAATTAAAATATTGTAGCGAACTGGGTGCTAAAAGTAAACAAGAGTATCCGTGACCGTATCTCTCAAGAGGATTCTACGCCTTTCCATTTCATAGTAACAGACTATGTAGAATAATCTGGAACGTTCCACATGTTTCTCGTTACCCCTGAAATAAACCTGTAGAGTGAATTTTTGCTATATAAGGAGTCACGCGACGCGGGCTCAGGCAATTCAGTTTGTGACGTTAACAAGGCGACATCTTCGTGATACTACCGAGCGAACCAGTGTGATCAGTGATTTATGATAGTACAACACGCGGTATTAGTAAATGACCAGTACAAGTGAATAGAGGATACCGGGGCAAATAGTTTCTACGACCGAACATTAAATGGAGCAATAGAAACAGCGTTAATTAGGGTAAATTAAAGAACAATTCAATATTAGTGTGGAATATTAAGAAGAAATTTAGCGACTGTAAAATTAAGAATAATTTAACTCGTGTCCAGTGACTTTCTTTGGTAATAAATAAAACTAAATTAATTTCCAGTGTTCTCATTTGCCTTCCAAAGTCACGTCCCGTGACAACATCAAGCTTCTATACAAATATGCAATAATTTTTTCATTTCGCATTAAAATGCCGGATATATTGCAAAGAATGCAGACGCACATGGCATTGTGCTTAGCAAGGCCCCGTGCTTATGAGCTAACTAACTTAGTAACCATCACGCCGTTTCTCCGCGGGGGTAGGCAGAGAAAATGGAGCGTTAAATTCTTGCGTCTTTACAAACCAATTTTGCCTCGTCCACATTCGTCCATCTTCGCATGCAAGCTCAAGGCTCCTAACATCATCATTTTCCAGTTCTGGTTGAACTGGTCATTTCTCTTTCTGGCGCCGCAACAATTTCTACTTACCATTTTTTTCTCATTCATTAGCCCAACACACTTTTTTAATTCTATTGCGAACATCAATTTTACATCCTTTCCTGATATATTCATTCTTTACTCTTTAGTTTTAAAAAAAAAAAATTGAAAATTTGGATAATGCATGACTGAATGTTTGAAATCAACAAGATTAATAACATGTTAACAAAATGTTATTTATGTTAGTATATAACCACTAAAAATTACTTTTTTGTCTATAGGTTTTGAGGCGTAACCCGTCTCTTCATCAGGACACCATTATATTCGCATGCAAATCACACTACACACCACAACCATAGTATTATTAACACACCAACACTTTCATAAAATACTCTTCAAATGCATGTTACTCAACTAAAGGCCAACATGCACTACAACATGCCAAAAACAGTGCATGTTGTCCTTTAGTTAGAGTAACACGCATGTGAAGAGTATTATGTGAAGAGTATTATGTGAAGGTGTTGGTTTGTAAATAATACTATAATTGTGGTGTGTAGTGGTTGTCATGACGAGGAGACGGTTACGTCTTAAAACCAGTAGAAAAAAGTAATTTTTAATGGTTATATACTAACATAAATAACATTTTGTTAAAATGTCCGGCCACAAAGTTAATGCTTTAAATTAATATTAATAACATGTATTTCTGGGTATAATAAAATTACATAAACTTCGCTACAAAAGATAGAAATGTATTAGAATGGGCTAACTCCGAATGATGCAAAAAATTCTTTATTTGAAATGGTGAAAAATTGTTTGTCTAATAAACAAAATTGTATTGCTCAATAGTTATAAGTTTTGTCGTTAGGGTATCCGGAAAGAAGTTCCCAACTATCGTAAACCGAAATGGCCGCCGTACTACTAATTAAAATGGTTGCCAACACGACGCGTAAAATTCAAATTGAAAAAATCCCGCGCGTTTAGCTGACTGAGGCTTTTCTTATTTAAGGGCGAATTGTATTAAGGAGTGCCCGTTCAATTTTTCCAACCCCCACCGCAGTTTTAATCGACGGGGGCGGAAGATTTATTGTTATGGCCACCAACGTGCTACCACTAAGTTTCACTGTATTTTAAATAATGCCCTGGAAACTGGAGGAACGGAACTTGGCATCTTGATAATTTAGGGCTGAAGATAATTCTTCCACTTTTAAATTTAATCCTTCCAGTACACTCTAAATATGGCCATCACTTTTATCTGTTACGTGTATCTCGGATCACTTTTACTTTCGGTTCTAAGCACAGTTTTTAAGTGGTTCGGTTAGGAGTTTTATTGAAAAGTGGCAGAAAACTGTCGCTATTACGAGACCCCGCGGGCGGTTAAGGGTAGTGGCCTCAATTGGATTACCAGTGTTCTTGGAATTGAAGAGTTTTGAAGAAAAACCCAACTATTAAATTGAAATTGAGATAATCATATTTTTAACACAATTACGTCGGGCACTTTTGTAATGTCTAGCGGGTAAAAAAAAGGTTTCGCGAAAAAAATTGCCACAAGACGTGAATGAACAAAATAGAAATGAATTAAAAATTTATTAACAAATTTATTAATCAATTAGATAAGACATACAGAAAATCAAATTAACGAAAAAATATTTTAGCTGCTATCGGGATTCGAACCAACGGACCTCCACGCTATCCGGGAATGGCGCGTTATCCAATTTCACCACGGCAGCTTGTTAACAAACAATTAACGAAAAATTTTCGACCTTATATGTAGTCACTTTTTAATTGACTAACACACATATTATCCCATTTTTGAAAGCAATCCACTTTTGATGATGCGATAGTCACAATTAATTTTGTGTATCTATCACTAGTAAGTGACTTTTTAATGAAATATTTATGAATCATTTTAAGAAATTCATAAAATAACTAAACAAGAATTTAATTTCAACACAATTCTTTAAATCACTATATTTTTTAATAAATCACTCGTCTTTGAAACATTACCATCGTCTGCTAGAAATATTCGGTTAAATTTTCACGTAAATATTTCGCTCGATATCTGTTGCCCGATTTTATCGCTCGTAATGTCGCGTCGGTTAAACGTCTAAACGACTCCGACTTTTAGACGAATTATATACGTTTCCAATAGTAAGAATGTTCCCGTCGCTTGCAGACTGTTTCACATGTCTCCCGAATGTTATTGTTAATTTCAGAGTGTCCCATTGTATTATTGTCTTCGACATATTGCGAGAGATTCTGACAGCGCAATTCATCCTTATATGTGTAGTTTTATGGAACTGGCCTCTCTGGCCGATGTATCGGAACCCATTACAGGGTCCATCATCAAGACTGATGTGATGAGTATGTGTTGATGTTAAGTTGTTGATGTTAATGTTGGTGATGTCCGAATAGTCGGCCAGAGATAGTTTGATATACACAGAAGAATATCCCAGAAAACTACATTTTTTCTCTAAAGGTCATCTCCGTGCCAAGTCGTGTAAAGGAGAGGCCCAACAAAACTCCATTCACTGTCCCACTCCCACCAAACGCTCTTTTTTAATTAAAACAAAGTATTACTTATTATTACTATTACTTTAGGTAATTAAAAAAAATAGAAAGACATACAGTCATTGAGTTTTATAGATATAGATAATATTTTAATGGATATAGAAAATTAAAATGTACACTGGAAACTATACACATGTACACCACTTTTTACACTTTGTACACCAAGCTTTCCACCTTTTGTTCACTTGGGCAAAAGGTGGAAAGCTGCGATCTTAATGATGTCTTCGGCAATTGGACGATTAGCGAAAGGGCAAACCGAGATTCTCTTCAAAGCTGGTGATACCAGCTCGGACGATAAGTCAGGAAAGGGTCGATCTTCGGATTATGATGACCAGACCCTCCTGGTGGCTGTAGAAGAGGAAGAAACTCACTCTTCGTCCGTGGAATCGACAGTCTTCAAAGCAATTAGTATAGTATATAGTGACAACGCCCGCGAATTATAATAATCATACATACACATATATCTTTTGAGTTTGTTTTGGTTTTAGTGTCACAACACAATAAAAAAAAAACGCCGGATTATTATGCATCATCTTGCTATTAATTTAGGCCATTTTATCACGCTTATAATATTTATTAGCCTCACCTGTTTGCCAGGACGGAATCTCATACTCCATATTTCACTTGATTTCCAATGTCCAATTTTGTACACGGGCGTATTCTCGATGACATGGATCAGTAATTAGATTCTCTAATTAAGTTTTATGTGGCAAGTTGATGCGGTAGAAAATTATATAACATGAAAAAAATATTTAAAAAAAAAAAGATTTAAATGTACTAAAAAGGAAAAAATAAGTTTTCGCCAAAAAATGTTTGCCTCACTCTCCAAATAAAAGCGTGGGCGCATTCTTTTCAACAACAACAGAATGTAATCTATATTAATATCGTCAGCGCCCATCTTTTATCTGGAGAGTGAGGAAAAAATTTTTGGTCGAAAATTAATTTTTAATTTTGGAGTAGGTACATGAAAAAATAATTATGATTTTTTTTTAAATATATATTTTTTCATGTAATATAATTGTTAATAGACATATATAAACCGTGGAAAAATTACTAATACCAGAGGAATGAGATCTTGTGGATGGTCACAATCACAATGGACCAATCTCGTAAAATCTTCGATGTAGGGCCTACATCTACGTAGATTGCGCAAAAAATGACCTACATCTAGTAGATTGCATAAGAAATGGCCTAGATTTAGTAGATTCCGCAAAAAATTGCCTACATCTAGTAGATTGCATAAAAATTGCCTAGATCTAGTAGATTGTGCAAAAAATGACCTACAGCTAGTAGATTGCATAAAAAATTACCTAGATCTAGTAGATTGTGCAAAAAATGACCTACATCTAGTAGATTGCGCTAAAAATGACAAGGAACAAAATTGGTGACGACAGATCTCTCACGAAGTGACCAGCAATTATTAGCCGCAGTTCCTTGATCACGACATCCGCATTCAGAGCAAGGAGAGCTCCTCACGAGGGATGCAGCAATGAGGAAGTGTTTGTTGAGCCAGTTACCCGTGACGATGAGTAGGTACTAACGAACTGTATGCGTAATAAAAAAAAAATAAGCCGAAGACTCACGGGAATGGACGTGTTAACACGCGAGCACTAATGAATTCCTGGCCACGTGTTGATTCTGAGGAAAATTTATTAAAGAACTATAATAATAATTATAATAATTGTTTTTATTCATATCTTATTTTAAAAAAAAATGTATTACACTTTGGCTGCCTAACTAGGGATTACCTGTTTGAAGGCAGTCGACTATGTATCATTAACTAAATAAAGGTATATAAATAACAAAATAAATAAATAAAATACATGAAAAATAAAGTACATGTGAACACACACACGAACACATAAAAACACATATACACATATAAAAACACACAAATACACACACTCACACAAACTCACTATTTGACATATTATTGTTTTTTCTTATTTTTTTTATCGATCCTGGTTTAATATTCTTCTATATATGTGTTTTCTTGTAATTGGCCCAAGGCTCTGTACATCAATAATTGTTTTTTTCAAGATTTATTAATTATATGGCTGTAAGAAAACCAATAAATGAAAAAAAAAATATTAAGTACAAATATACACACAACAAATATACACACAACAATAAATATTCTGACTACTCTGTTGCTCATTAATTAGCATTGAAAATACTAATTTTGGAATCTCACATATTCAAAATGAATTGTAAGCAATGCAATGATAAAATGCAATCTGAAAATATTTTAAAATGCATAAAATGTGGTAATAGTTTCCACTACTCTTGTCAAGGCTTTACAGAAGAGACATTTAAAAATATGCTTCAGATGAATCGTCAGAAATGGAAATGTATTTTATGTAAACCCAGCCCACCAAAAGCTAAAACAACCCCGACACAGATACCAGAGGATTCTCAATTGGAACAGTTGAAGAAATATATCGACCAAAAGTTTGATAATCTTATGTATGAATTAAATAAAACTATTGAAAGAAAACTCGACCATATTAATGAGAAGATATCTGGCATAGAAGACATCAAAATATCTATTGAATATCTATCAAGTGAGTACGACCGTCTCAATAAAACTAATATTGAAAACACTGCTCGTGTTAAAAAACTAGAATCTGAGAATTCAAAGCTTCAAGAAAGTCACCAAAGATTGGAAAAAAAACTGGAAGAAATGGAACAGATAAGCCGCAACTGTAACCTCGAGATACAGATGGTGCCTGAAAATCGTCAGGAGAATCTTTTGGATACAGTTTCTAAAATATGCACAAGCGTATCTGCCAACATAAAGAACGATCAAATACTGGCGTGCCATCGGGTTCAACGACAATCTAGCACGAGCGCAAGATCACGAAATATTATTGTTCGCCTCCAAAATAGTAGAATCCGGGATAATATTCTCTCAGCTGTGAAGACATACAACAAAAATAATGTGTCCAACAAACTTAATGCACGCACATAGGTCTACAGGGAACTTCCCCGATATATGTCTGTGAGCATCTCTCTCCTTACAATAAGACTATACATGCAGCAGCTAGACAAATGGCTAAAAATAAACAATTTAAATTTGTCTGGACCAAGAATGGAAGAATTTTCATCAGGAAAGACGAACAATCGCCAGTTACACCAGTTCCTAACCTGGATGCATTGCAAAATTTTCAATAAATTAAAGGACTGTCCAGTAAGTTTATTAATAAGTTTGTGTTAGTTCATAATGGCTCTTTCTATCTACTATCAGAATGTTCGTGGTCTGAGAACTAAGCTTAATGAGTGTTACATAGAAATTCTAAATAGTGATTATGACATTATTTGCTTGACGGAGACATGGCTTACTTCAAGGGTGAATAGTGAAGAATTATTCGACGCCAGATATATAGTTTTTAGACGTGATCGAGATAGTTCTCAGTTTGCCAACAGGAAAGACGGAAGTGGAGTTCTGTTAGCAACGGAACGATCTCTGTACGGAATTCGAGGACCTCTGGATCTCAATCAAAGGAAAAAATAATATTACACCAATCAATATAGGAGTTGTGTATATACCGCCTAATATCTCAGATACAGTATTCAATGAGTATCTTATTAAATGCCAAATTAATTTCCTCAAAACCACTACAAGAACACGTAACATGCTACTTGGCGATTTCAATTTGCCATCTATAACTTGGAATGCAACAACTTCTGGAGCTGGACTGACTCCGCTCAGTCCATCTAATTCCAGAGCCAAGGACTTCATGGAGTTCATATCAACAACCAATCTTCAACAATTTAACTCTATAACCAATTGTAATGCCAAAATTTTAGATTTAATATTATCTGATACTCCACTACTTGTGTCTTCGGGTACTGCTCTGGTAAGTGTTGACAAATTTCATCCCCCAGTCCAAATAAACACAACGATTAACCGAGAAAACTTTTTACAACATAATTCTAACCATACTGCATACAACTTCCGTAAAACTGATTACGCCAAATGTATTAACGACCTAGCTCAAATTGATTGGTCTCAAATGAATCAACTAAACTGCAACGATTCTCTCAACTTATTTTATAATACATTATGGGAGATAATAGCTCGATACACTCCACAAAAAAAGATCTTGAATTCAAAATACCCATGTTGGTTTAGCAGTGCATTAAGACACCAGCTCCGCGAAAAAGAAAAATATAGGAAAAAATACATAAAATACGGTAATTCTAGAGATTACGAAACCTTTTCTATGCTAAGATCTCGCATTAAGAATAGTATTCGTGCCTGCTATCACTCATATATAAATTCTATAGAGGAATCATTACATATCGGGACTAAAAAATTATGGGAATACACTAAAACCAAGAAATTCACTAATGCAATCCCTAAAACAATGTTTCTGAGAGAAAAATATGCTACATGCGGTCAAGAAATTTCTGATATCTTTTCAGAATTTTTCGCTTCAGTTTTTGATAATGCTTCTCAACATCACTCATCTGCTCTCATTAATGACTCTCTCGATTCACTTTCCTTTATACCACTGCATAAAAATGAAATATTAAAAATTATGAAAGAATTGGATCCCGCCAAGGGCGCAGGACCTGATGGTATTCCTCCACTTCTTATAAAAAATTGTGCTCACCTTCTTCTAGATCCTATCTATATCATTTTTAGCAAATCTTTAAAAGAAGGAAAGTTTCCCGACTTATGGAAGGTAGCTCACATCACACCAATATTTAAGACAGGAAATAAAAGTGACGTTAGTAACTATAGACCTATAAGTAAACTATCTTGTTTTGGAAAGATATTCGAGATTATTTGCTTTAGATACATATTCACCCACTTTCGTCAGACACTTTGCATTAATCAACACGGCTTTGTTCCAAAAAAATCCACAACTACCAACCTGCTTGAGTTTGTGAGTCAGATTTGCAAATCGTTTGATTCGAGATCTCAAGTGGATGTAATATATACAGATTTCAGCAAGGCGTTTGACAAGGTGAACCATCGTATACTTTTGAAAAAACTTCATGCTATAGGAATCCACGGCAACTTATTGAGATGGATAGAATCTTACATTTCTCATCGAACTCAAGTTGTGGCTGTAAATGGATATGATTCATCTCCGGTTTCTATCACCTCAGGAGTTCCTCAAGGTTCTCACCTTGGTCCCTTGTTCTTTCTTATCTTCATAAATGACTTGCCAAATATATTAAGAAATAAGTGTCTATTATATGCCGATGATTTAAAAATTTATTCCAGCATTCGTAGCCTGGAAGATAGTCATCTCCTACAAAGAGATCTGGACGAACTATCAAATTGGTGTAAAGCAAATAATATGTCACTTAATGCTAAGAAATGTTCATGTATTAGTTTCACTAAAAATATTAAAAAAATAGATTTTGTTTATAAACTGGGTGACGTTCCACTCGCTAAAGTCGATTCAATAAGGGATCTGGGCGTCATGCTAGATTCTAAACTCACTTTTAGAAACCACTTTGATAATATCACAAAAAAGGCATATACTATGTTGGGATTTATCACCAGAATTACTCAAGACTTTAAAAATCCTCAAAGTCTAAAAATTCTCTATACATCACTAGTACGAAGTATATTGGAATATTCGTAAGTTATTTGGTCACCTTATTACACAACACATATTACGAGAATCGAGAGAGTGCAGAAAAAGTTTCTACGTATTTTGTCATACAAAGCTGGTCAACACAATAACCTTCACAGCTACGAAGATCGACTTGCCTTTTTCAAGATGCACAAACTTGAGTCCAGACGAAAAATATCCGATCTCATTGTGCTACACAAGATTCTCAGCGGAGCTATTGATTCTCTCTGTCTATCTGATATAAATTTGCATGTTAAACCCCGTATAAGAAACCCTGAGTTCTTCAGAATAAGTCAGCACACTAATAATGTCGGTTACTTTTATCCCATTACAAGGTTGTGTCGCACATATAATTTGTATTGTGCCGACCCTAACATTGATGCTGATATTCTTGCAGACACGTTATCTTCGTTCAAAAACTCACTCATACACAACATCCATTTTCTAAACGACGACATGAACCTATAGATCATTAAATACTAATCGCACTACACTCAAACACAAATATATAATATACATAAATGTACATGTGAAATATAATTAATTACAAAAATACATATTACTAGAGCATGCCGAAGACACTTGTAATTGGGATAATGGGCATAGTCTTCACTACAATGTTTATTATCTGAGTGTCACGTACCCATTATCCTGTTAGTGTCTCTAATAAATAAAAAAAAAATAAAAAAAATTAAGCTTAAGTCTCTCAGTAACAAGATTATAAAATTATTTCTATACAGCTTAAATTGTTGTGTGGAAAATCATTGGTCGATAGAGTGCGGAATGAACAGATTAGAAGGGAATATAATGAAAGGATCGCTGAGATGGTTTGGTTATATGCGACGTATGAGCGAGGAAAGGGTGATTAAGAACATATATGAGGCGCGTGTTGAAGGAAGCAGGAATATTGGAGGATGGCCCTGTTAAAAGCCTCAACAACTGTATGCACGAGAAGATGTATGTAAAAATATAATATAAGGCCGATCTTTTGGAAACTTTATGGGTGGTTTATTACATCTTTAAATAATATAAATAAATTATTTTTTTAATTAAAAAATAAATTTTTTTAAATAACGTATTTTATTAAAATAACGTCTTTTGCCTCTTAACCAGAGCTGTCAATTGGCAGAATAATTAGAGCCTTCAATTTTTGGCTAAATCAAAAATATATATATAACTTTTATATAAGTGAGCGTCTATAAAGCAGGTAAGCGTTCGTAAACCATTTTTAACTCTTCTATACCCCTCTCCCTTCATGTAGCCCTACCGTGGCTCTTGCCATGACCCCCCTCAAGTGGAATTTAGTTTTTTCCTATTGATTCCAAAATACATTTTGTGCTGTTTTGATTATGAAAAAAAATAAAGGAAGCTGAAGGACTTATATCAATAATATATTTGAAGGGTATAAAAGCAAAGGCAGTAGTATCCAAAAAATAAAAAAATGTTTTTAATGCAGTCACCGAGGTTAACTAATTATAAATATACTGAATTCAAGTATTAATGTTTCTGTCCCTTCCTAAATTATGTTTCCTATAACCTCAAAGCCTTACATTACCTATAAAATCTTGAATTCAGTACATTCTACTCGTATCATGCATTAGTTAACCTGAATACTGCATTAAATTATTTTTGGATATTGCTGCCTTTGCTTTTATATCTCTCATTTATAGTATTGGCATCGAAGTTAGACAATTTCAAATCATAATCCATTTTTAAAAAAACAAACAAAGATTGATAAAACATATTTCCAAATACGTTTAAAGGCACCTGACATATACTAATAAAACTATTGTGTCATATTTTCTGCATAATTAATTTACTAGGATGGGAATGTTACTATTTAATGATCAAAGTATTTTTTATTACTTTTCTTCTTAATTGTTATCTTGTGGTTATATATTTTACTATATAAACAAATTATATTTCTCATTTAAATATAAGATTTCCAGTTTAGAATTCAGTATTCCGATGTTTTTCTTATTTTAATATACACATCGTATATTTTGAGCAAGACAAAATATGAAATATTTTTTCATAACATGGGTTTTACCGTATTGAACGTTTATATTATATTTCAGTGTAAGTGTGGGGATTAGGATCATGTTTGTTTCTGAAGTAGCGCCTAATACAATGAGGCAATTATCACAGTAGGAGCTGGTAATTTCTGGTTCCGAAAGTTATACTTTCAGTTAATTAAACATTATTTATTTATAAATCAACGCCCTAGTGGACTTTTACAGTAGGTACAAGAAAATTACAATGATTTTTATATACCTAACATTAAGTACATTTTACAGTAAATAATTAAAAAATAATAATATAAATAAAACATATTTAAGATAAATTAACAATATGAAATGTAACGATATAAATGTATAAAATAAATTTAAAATAGAAGCGATATTCTTATATAAGGCTTTACAATTTGTCTCAAAAATCACTGGGTTGTATTTTCTGGATGGTTGATCCAGAACTTCGGGACCATTCTATTAATAGAAATATTAACAAAACTAAATAAATTGATATTTCTTAAAGCTAGATTAATACGGAATGATTCGGAGCAGCGAATGGACACCCACCGCTTTTCCAGGACCGTTTTATGAGTGAAAGCTCCCATATCGGTCCTATTCATACGTCGCCAGGCCCGCAATAGTCCATTCACTGTACATCCTCCACAAAAAACCATTTATTAGGAAATATCAAAGAAAATGCATAAAATAAAGGTAAAAGAACAAAACGGTAAGATAACACATAGCACGCAGAAATAGAGAGAAAAAGAATTAGGGTGGGAAGGAGGACAGTGAGGGGATGTCATGGTAAAAGACACACTCCCTAATAGTGAAGAACAAAAACAAGGATCACATTAAAATACGGAGTTCAGGTCCGAGCACCACGTTTCCAGCCTACAGAGAAGTCACACACGAAGCAGCTCCCAGCGCGAAATCCACCTCCTGGCGAACTCACGGAAGAGTACGATGTTCTTCTCGTTCTTGATGAGGTCACTGTTCCGTACGGACCCGTGCCTCACCCCCTCCAGTCCTGCAATCATAGTCCGTCGCGCGTTTTTCATAAACTCACAAGAACAGAGGATGTGTTCCGGCGTCTGAGCCGTACGAGTGCAGCTGGTACACCAAGGTGACGCAGCAAGCCCCAGATCATGTAATTTGCTCAGAAACTTGCCGTGTCCCGACGCCAGCTGCATCGCGTGGTGATCAAGCACCGGAGGACCTCCTCTACCTTTCTCTGTCACGGCGACTCTGGGGAGGAAGGAGTATGTCCACCTTCCCCGCGCCGTGTCCCATCTTTCTTGCCATTTTTCAATAATTACATTTCTTATTCTAACTGGAGGACGCGACGTCAGCGCACATCAGCACTGAGTGCAGCTGATCGCAAGGCGTCACCCACGGGCCGAAGTGCCCCATTTCTTTCCCGACCCGGGACCTGTAAACAGGATATTTTACTCCGTTTCACCGTTTATAATTAATATGTAAAAGCTAACCATGTAATTCAATTTTAATACATGCATTGTAAATAGTGAATATTAGTTTCTTTCGTACTTAACTTTTCTACCACAATCATCTCACACACACATTCAGCGATATGCATCAATACCAAATGGTAACTTGACATTCGAGGCCGGTTGTCATTTGTCGTCTCGGTCGTCTGGTAGACAACATCACATTCCTTATTTCCGTAATATTCAACGTTTTAATCTGACTTACATTAACAATCTTGTAACAGATTATTTAACTTATCTTTCTTCCAAATATCTATATATGTATTTAGATTCGTAGATTTTTTGTACAATTTTCTATGTGATTTATCTACGTTATTTAATGCTCTTGTAAACATGAACTGAAAAATATTCATATATTTCAAATGAAATGTTATTTCATTAGAATATACAATGGATAGATGAAATTAAATTTTCTTGGAAGAATTTTGATGTGTTATTATTATATTAACAAATCTCAGAGACAGAGAGAAGAATTTTTTATGTATTTTTATTCCCTTTATATTAACTCGTGGTGTTTGCTTGCCGTCGAAAAAACTTTGGTTCGATTTTTGACCCTTTTCCCGATCCAATCGAGCTGAAACTTTGCAAACAGACTCGTGGGGACAATCAAGAAGATCTATGAAATTTTCGTTAAAAAATAATAATAATTATAGTATAATTTTGGATTTTTCAAATTTTTAATAGTTTTTCAAATTGGAATCATTACAAAAGTTTCATTGCTAGCAACGGCGGCCCGATAACGTCGCGGAATATTTTCTAAATTTGAATTACTCCATCGGTATACATAATAGGTACTTCACTACGAATTTAGAAAATCTAAATTGACTGACAAATGTTTTTAGAATTTAATCTTCAAAGCATGAAGTGTCTTATCAAAGCTCAAAACATCTGACATTTTAGAAATATATTAAATTACTGTAAGTTTAGTGTTTTGTTATATGTTTTAATTCGTCTTTAATTGTTGTTATATTTTACAAAGAAAGGTAGTATAATAAAAACGTGGTTTTTTACTTCTGAAATATCTCTGTTCTTCGTCATAGCTGAAAAATTCAAATGAGAATTTTAAAAATGGATGTACTAGATAACTTAATAAAAATATTAAATATATACCTGCTTACCTTTGAACTTGCAAAATGGTGTAATGGTATGAACCAAAAGTCTTAATTTATAATTTAACTTGCAAAAACATAGACTAAGCCCACATGTTTACATAACCTCAAATGCAGCAGTGCCGTCGGAATTATGTCTGAATGACAGCCAGAATTACCAACTAACAAAAATTATAATTAAATTTAATTAGAATAAAACGCACTCATCATTTAATAAAAAATGATATTATACTCGTATTTCTGTTCATGTGTGAATTTAAAATGTTAATTTAAAAAATATTTAACAAAAAAGAATATGGTCCTAATGTGATTGCCACTCACTGTAGGTAGGTATAGGTACCTTGGAGTAGAGTTCTCAAGGGACACCAGGCAATACTAATTAGACAGACGAGTTGGAGCGTTAAGAGGAGTCTTGTGCAACCCATAAAAGCGGAGATTAACCGGTACATTAAATTAATGGTTTAATTCCGGATTATAATCCTTGATTAAGAATATCATGTCAGGATGTTTACCGATTGTCGATGTTTGGTTCAAGCCAAACAAAATGAGATTTTATCATGTTGAAATTAAGAAGCCGAAGCAGTTAAATTCCAAGTGAGCTGGCAGGAACATGTCGACGAATGCCGGAAGAAAGAGTTATCAAGAAAATTTCTCTGCAGGTGCCGGAAATCAGATGTCCCGTGAAACAACTTGAGACAAGCTGAGAAAAGAAATAGAGCACAATTTGAAATGTGATTGTGTGTATTAGATATACTCTTTCCGTTCCATTTACAATATGGGAATAAAGGTATAGGTATATTTACCAAATTGAATTTAGTTTAAAATAATTTCAATAAAAAGAAAACACCATATAAACTATTATTTACTAAGTTATCAACATATTTCGGGGAAAATTCTTTTTCATCAGGATAAAACGTATACAAATAATTGAAATTCGACGTAAAGGCATTAACAAAAACATAAATAAATATATTAGAATTGAATAAATTATTATGAATTATTGTGAAAAATATTAAATTTAATATAACTTTTTGCAAATAAACAAAAATAAACACATGAGTTAATAATAATGATATAATATGAAAGAAAAATTCAAAAGATTACGTTTTGCAAATAGTTGCCTTTTAAATTTGTTTTCACATTAGTTCTTAATTATTTATTTAATTCCCATATAGGTATAAATTTCTGTTTTTATTAATGTCTATATTTCTGATATTAATTTAGTATAGGAAATTTGCATTACGATTAAGGGATCGTTGGCTTCGAAACATGAAAAAAAAAATTTTAAAAGTAGTTTATAAAAATTTATTGGTTGCCGCAAAGTCAGATTGCAATTTTTGACGAAAAAATAATATTATTTAGTGCACAATTATATTTTTTACTGTCAATATCACAGATTTATATTTTTTGCAGTAAAAATCATTAAGTTCATATTATTTATTCAAGAAAGCAGTTTTTCTTACAAATCAATTAATAATACACAATATTTATATTAATTTAAATGCAAATGGTCTATTGACTTCCATTAAGCTATTATAAAAATACGATTACCTTTTCATGAAATATTTATATATTTAAATATTGATATCACCTTTTTATACGTTCTCTACGTAAACTCTGACATCTACCAAAAATTCTTTTTTTTTTATCGATACTTTTTTAAACGATACGGTAGAAAACAAAGTTTATTATACCATTGGTAGGAAATACTTTTTCAGCAATACAATATTTAAAAAAAAAAAATTAATAACAGCAAAAAACCCTCGTTAAAGCGCACAAATACGCTCATTTTGTATGTAATGCTAATCCTCAAACAGCTCTCCTGTAAAATTATTTTTTGTACACGTCTTATGATAATTTACACAGGAAACGTCAATATGATAATATAAATATGGTTCAATAGATACTACACGATTATACATTAAATTTTATCTTATATATATATGAACGAATATCATATTATTTCTTACTGCCCACGTCCACGCGTTGTGGGATAAAGGCCTCCCTTAATGAAGTTTCAGTTAGTTTCCTCCTTTATCAAATATATACTTATTATAACTTTATATATATATATATATATATTAGGGTGTGTCACTTTTTTCAACTTTCGATTTTTCAAATTTAATAGTCCTCAAAAGTTGCATTTTTATATGTTATTACATGCTGTATTTACAGTTTTTCTTAATACTGGTACTTACCTATTGTCTTACTAATTAAATGCTTTTTTTCTAATAATAATATAGCCAACATAAGGAAAACGCCATATTTAAGTTCATTTTGGTAATCCGTTAGCTTAAATATCTACCCCCGTTCGGGCAATTTCGGCATTTTTCAGGTCGCGCTCCCGTTATGCGTGCCTCATTAGATCAGACTTCATACCGAACGGTTGTATTTGTTAGCTTACTTGTTTTCAACCGTCGTAAAGTTCCTACATATTATACATAATAAATTTAAGTGTTAAATTCATTCGTGAAACGAATCACAATGGCATCGAATCCGTCAAGTTCTAAAGAAACCAGAGGTCGTACGAAATTACTATGTTACAAACTTATGGATATGTTTAACGACATTATGATTGGGCGCGTCATGAGATGATTCAGTCAAGTTAGAACCACAAGTCATCACTTCTCAAGTGGCTCGAACCGTTCTTGAAGTTTGAAAAAATGCAAGCATTGTGAGCCAGCTTCTATTATTATATTGCAAACAGTATAGGCTACTATCGAAAAAATTCAACAAAGAACCAAAAATTTAATCGTATTTAGATAAAATAGAAAACTTTATAACTAAATCAACAATTCTTTTTGACATTGCTGCGTGCAAATGCAAAAATTCTTCTTCTTGTAAATGTGGAAAAAATAAAACTATTCCGATTAAAGACCACCCATTTCTTGAAGACCGAAGAACCTTCAGATGTACAGGCATTGGAAACATAGTTAAAGGAAGAGAAAATTGAGAAAGTACAAAAAAATTCGAAAAGTTGGCTGAAGTATGTGATCATTATGGCATATCGCACAGAGCAGGCGCTGCTATTGCTTCGGCTACACTGAGTGATATCAGGGAGGCATCAAATGTTGACAAATGACAACAAAATTGTAATAGAATAGAGTACACGGGA
>JADDOH010005916.1:0-26269 GCA_016648135.1 Agrypnia vestita
GTTAGGTTAAGTTAGGTTAGGTTTGGTTAGGTTAGGTTAGGTTTTTTTTTTTTTTTAATTGAGTTTTATTCGTAATTTTTGATACCTCGCTTATTATGTACGAGGTTTGTACAATTTACTTGGTTACAATAATAAGATCATGTTATAATTTGATTAAGTTGGATAATAATTGGATATTTTAATTTTATTATGTATAATGTCTGTTTGAGTTTATATTAATTTCTCTAATTTGTTTAACAATTTCTTCAATGTATGAAATTAATGTGGTTGAAACGTCGTAATGGATTATCACTTTCGATACATCTTCCAGGTCCAAGTTATATTTCCGGCATACTGCATCAATTCGGGTCCTTTGGTAGCTGAAGATCGGGCATGTTAGCAGAAGATGTATTACATCTTGCCTACTCGTATCGTCGCATGGGCAGGTATCGTCCTCAGTCAGTTTGAATCGATGCAGGTAGCTTTTGAAACATCCATGTCCCGTCATTGCCTGTGTTAACCTGTAGGTTGGTTGATGGATTTTTTGAAATGACATTGCGCTCTTAATATTAGGCAAGAACAGTTTTGTTGTGCTTCCTGTTGTTGAATTAATGTATCTTTCATTCCATTCCTGTAGGGTTCTGTCTCGGATTGTTTTCTTGGCGAAGCTGAGAGGAAAATAATTATAATCTGGCTTCGTCTTACTAAGGGTAGCTTCTCTAGCTTTTATATCAGCAAGCTCATTTCCTGGGATGCCTATGTGTGCTTTTATCCATCCTATTTCCACGTTTTGTTGTCTTTTTGATAGTTCGGTGAGTTTTTCTCTTATTTCAAATGCTATTGGATTTAAGCTTTTTGTATCTTGTATTGCTGCTAGACACGATTGGCAGTCGGTCAAGATTGTGACGTTTTTCCAACGAGTGGGCGGTTTGCGTGTGACATATACTATTGCTTCTTTTATTGCAAACAGTTCTGCCTGAAAAACAGAGCAATAGTTTTCCAGTTTGAATTTTCTTCCAGGAAGTTCTCTGCCATTGTCGTATGGTATGAAGGCTGCCCCCACTTTTCCATCCAATCGTCAGGTGGTTTGTCTCCATGTAGTATACATTTCACGGTTATTCGTTTGGCTGGATGTGGTAGTTCTTTGAAGTGTATTACTCCCTGATATTCTCGATCTTCTGGAAGATGTCTCAGACGTTTCGTCTTTTAGGTTAGGTTAGGTTAGGTTTGGTTAGGTTAGGTTAGGATAGGTTAGGTTAGGTTAGGTTTGGTTTGGTTAGTTAGGTTAGGTTAAGTTTGGTTAGGTTAGGTTAGGTTTGGTTAGGTTAGGTTAGGTTAGGTAAGGTTTGGTTTAGTTAGTTAGTTTAGGTTAGGTTAGGTTAGGTTAGGTTTGGTTAGGTTAGGTTAGGTTTGGTTAGATTAGTTTAGGTTAGATTTGGTTAGGTAAGGTAAGGTTAGGTTAGGTTAGGTTAGGTTTGGTTAGGTTAGGTTAGGTTAGGTTAGGTTAGGTTTGGTTTGGTTTGGTTAGGTTAGTTAGTTTAGGTTAGGTTAGGTTAGGTTAGGTTTGGTTGGGTTGGTTTAATTTTATCACAAATTTCTTTTTAGGTTAGCTTCAATATTTCAAAAGAGGAGCAATGATTGATTTACAAATCATTGTCAATCAATAAAAGAATAGTTTGAAGTAGAAATGTTTTCTTGCCTTTTAGTACTTACTTCACCACACGATGTGATTCCATAGATAAAGTCAACAATTCAATCAATATTTATCTGCTGTCTACGGCAAGGCGTCATTCATGTCATAGACAAAACATGCAACTGTCAGATTTCTATCGATTTGTGTGAACGAATTATGAAACTTTGAACTGTGATAACTTTTTTAATAAATTTTTGCGCCGCGTATAAATATCATTTTTGAAATCGGAACACTCGACTTTACGTGTTACAAAAAAAAAAATTCCATCGATGCTGTTGGTAATATCCAAATATGCCTTAAAAATGTATAAGAACATTTTCAAACTATTATACTTCATTAAAACATAAATTTGACTGGGGTCCGGTTGTACCCCGCTTGGCCCCCGAACCTATCTTTTATTTTCCAGTATGCGAAGGTTAAACTGTTTAGTTCATTTCCACCAGCAACCATTTATAAGTTCAGTAGCCAGTAGCGTAGTTTAAAAGAAATTAATGAATAAATAACAACGAGAGTACTCTTTTTGCTAAAACTTTTAAAAATCACGCCAAAAGACTGACCTAGACTAGATATGAAATTTCCCCATTCACCGCTGGGGAAATTTCATATCTCGTCTATTTTTTGCACTAATTTTTAAAGCTACTTTTATATTATGCAAATGTTATTGTTTAAGTGTATTGGAGGGGATAAGTGATGTGTAATTTTATCATTTTATTTAATTAATTTTTATCTGACTTCATCATTGTAAAGAAAATCAATTGTGATTTGTATCTATTTTGTCTGCTGTTTTTCCTTCTGCATTTGTATATTTTGTTCAAATAATTTTCATTCTTTTCATGATAAATGTATTTATAAATAAATAATATTATTTAAATTCCTTGTAATATGTGAAACCTCCCTCCCTCGCAGAAGTGGGCAGCCGCCGATAGGAGCGCGGAGATACCCTGGTCACGGAATGTTCCGGCTGTCCCGGGCAGGACTGTGTTGATGCGCTCAGGTGCTCACATGCTACGCAATATATTTTACGAAAATTTTAATTTTATAGCCGAAAATTTGCGATCCATTGTTCCTTTTCAATAAATCATTTTTAAGATATAGAAATAATCCCATGAAAAACGATATCCAACGCCAACTTTATTTATAAATAAATCGGTATTCCGTTAAGGTATATACAATTTCAAGAGACTATTTGGATATAAAAAGTAAAGATATCTTTATTATTATTTATTCATTTATATTTAGGTAAGCAACAAAATGTGCAGGTGATTTCGTATAGAGTTAAAAATGTACGATTCTCTTGACTCCCAATGTTTAGTATTCTTGTTGTATTTTTGATGGTAATAGTATAACTGCATCGGTGAACAATAACGGTATTTAACGATTCCCTTGAGACTGCCACAGTTTTATCGTTATATACAGAATGGGGCGCACTGCCCCCCGCCGCCGGCCATCTGAACACGGACACGTTTGGTGAAATAAACAACGATCAAAATGAACATTATTCCTTATTGAACGAATCAATTAAACGAAAAATCCTAGCAATAATGCCTTAATGCCTTTTCAATATATGAATTTGCATAGTTGTCAACTGTTTAGCATTTTGCCAATAACATCCTCTAAATGACAATATTTTAAAATATAGCGCAACAAGAGGCAGTCATTATGTGATGCCTTCCGTGGTACAGTGCAGCCTGGGGTGACATGGGCCGAGCCCAGGAGACAGGCTCTCCAGCTCTGCTGTACCGGATTATTGTTTCCGATTCCAAAAGTGGGTTCCAGCAATGTGGGCTGGGGAAGTGCGCAGGGAGGTGATGTGCAGACAGGTGCGGGGTCTCCAGCCGAGAGCGGCGATGAAGGAGCACCATCTATTGACATAGACATATCTTATCCTGACATCAAGCAGAAGTGCGCGGAGTACTCCATGAGGGCCGATCAGCGCGCCGGTGAGAAGTTGCTTCATTAATAATTAAATCACTTGAAGTGACCAATAAAAATTGAAAGAAGGAGATAATTGTAGGTATAATGAAAGCACCTTCACGGAAATAATTTTTGTTTTTCACATGTAAAGTCGAGTGTTCTGATTTCAAAAATGATATTTATATACGGCGGAACAAAGTATTAACAAAGTTAAAACTTTCGAAATTTTCACATTATTAATCTGACAGTTGCATGTTCTATCTTTGACATGAATGTTGCCTTACCGTAGACAGCAGATAAATATTTATTGAATGGACGAATTTATTTAGGGATTCACCTTGTGTGAAGTAGGTACTACAAGGTAGTAATACATTATGCTGTATTACACACCTCATATGGTTTTAATTGAACAAGAAGTTCTATTATACAAATTTGTGATATATAAAACCTAACCTAACTTAACCCAACCTTTACTATACTAACTAAACCTAAAAAAATTAACTATTAAAAAAATGGTTCGGTTTGGTTTTTTATACTAAAATTATAAGAAACCAAACCTAACCTAACCAAACGTAACCTAAAAATGAATTGTAATAAAATTATAAGAAACCAAACTTAATCTAACCAAACGTTACTTAACCTAACCTAACCTAAAAAGAGTTGTTATAAAATTATAAATAATAAAACCTAACCTTACCAAACCTAACCTAAAAAAAGTTATAATTAAATTATAAAAAAACCTAACCTAATCTAAAAGCGGGCTGTAGTTCAAATACCAGGAGCCAGACGGGTCACAGGTGAGGAATCGGACTAAGAGAGATCCGCCGCTTTTAAAAATGGCTTAATTACTATAAATTATCAATGTGTTCAATGTACCTTTACTTTGTAGTTAACTGCATAAAGTATTTATTGAATATTCCGTGAATTTTTTTTTAAATAGAACTACTTGTTCATTTAAAACCGTGTGTGTAATACAGCTACTACCTTGTAGTACCTACTTCACACAAGGTGAATCCATAGATAAATTCATCCTTTCAATCAATATGTATGTGCTGTCTATGGTGAGGCGTCATTCATGTCATAGATAAAACATGAAACTATAGGATTTATAAGGTGAAAATTGTGAAATTTTAAACTTTGTTAACTTTTTTAATACTTTGTTCCGCTGTATATAAATATATTTTTTGTAATTAAAATACTCGTGAAATTAAGTTAAATAATATCCGTGAAGGTGCCTGCATTGTACAGTTAGCCGAAAGAAATCCAAAAAAAGGTTACCAGATTTCGAAAACCAGAAAGCATTTTTTTCTTTTCATTTTTAAGGTTTTATTAAAACCTGTAGTACTTAGACCGCTCGGGCGGCTCGCAAAATAGTTACTCACTACGAAAGAGTTTAAAAAGTATAAAAGTTTCAATCGCATTAAGGTTTAACTTATGTGTGGAGTGTCTTGGGGCAAGCTCTATTAAAACCTCATTCTGAGTGCGTCACAAGGTCAAAATACAATTTATTATTAACTTGGTATTATGAATTTACTTCACTGTGCTTGGCTTACAAATATTACATGACACTTAAACATTATGTATTGTCCACCGTCCTGGTCTATTTTCCATTTGTACATTTCGGTTTACCGATCTCTGGTAATATACGATTTTAATGTTTCAATTCTAAGAAGCTGAGCTCTATTTCTAGAGCCCTACCTACGTAAGTTTATATTTCTTCTAAAGTATTTAATTTATTTTATTTTAGATGTGGTTTGAAAGGAGGCTAATTGTGGTGGTACTGTAAAGAAGGGTAAATGATATGTATTCCTGGAAGAAAGCTGTGATTGGTGTAAGAAAAAAATCAATCTACTTTTCGTGACAGATGCTGTAGATAATATGCTTATCTTATTAGAGATGCTTTGTTCTTGAATAATCAGTTCTTTTTGAACTTCCGGTTAACTTTCACCGACGACCCTTCAACAATTATGTTGGGCGTAAAAAAAACAGAAAACAAAAAATGTCTTATTTAACTGTAAATAGTTACATATATTTTATACGCACCGTATGTTTTTTCGAGAAACTATTCTCGACGTTTCGTTGAATACTTACTCAACGTCCTCAGGAGGACGACCTTTACTCGCGGATTTAACAGTAAATAGTTACGGATATCCGTAATATCCGTAACTATTTACTGTTAAATATGTCTAACGGCCGTAAGAACAACCTTAACTCTTAAATAAAAAATGAATTATTAACAATTGCTTCTTACTAGCGACTCATGTATTTTCTGTCATAATGGTCATTGTAATTTCTTAACGTTGTAATTTGTAATTTATACTTACCGCAGGAATCCGAACTAAATTTTTCCATGTTTGCAAATAAACACAAACTTGTCCACTTTCAAGAATGAAAAATTGAAAGAGGCCGTACCAAAATTGGCGTTAAACAATAACTATTTACTTTTCAGATCTCTTGAGAATACACGATTCTTCAACTGGGCCATCGCCCTCCTCTGGACAGCAGCCGAAATTGCTGAGTATCGCTGAAAAGAATAAGTTTTCGTGCTTGCAGTGCAATTATTCTTGCTATCGGAAGTCCTCCTTAAGAAGTCATGCTCTTACGCACTCTGGAAAAAAACTGTTTTCATGTACATGTGCTTAACCACACTGGAAAAAAACTTTTTTCATGTTCGCAGTGCAATTGTTCTCGCAATCATAAGTCATGTTTAAAAGTACATGTGCTTAAACACACTGGAAAAAAACTTTTTTCATGCTCGCAATGCAATTATTCGTGCAATACAAAATCACACTTTAAAATACATACTCTTTCGCACTCTAGTGAAAAACTGTTCTCATGTTCGCATTGCAGTTATTCTTGCAATAATAATTCATGTTTAAAAGTACATATGCTTAACCACACTGGACAAAAACTGTTTTCATGTTCGCAGTGCAATTATTCTTGCAATCGTAAGTCAAGTTTAATTGTGCATATGCTTAACCATACTGGAAAAAACTTTTTTCATGTTCTCAGTGCAATTATTCTTGCAATGAAAAATCACACTTCAAAAGACATACTCTTACGCACTCTGGTGAAAAACTTTTTTCATGTTCGCAGTGCAATTTTTCATGCAATACAAAAACAAGCTTAAAAAGACATACTCTTACGCACTCTGGTGAAAAAATGTTTTCATGTTCGCAGTGCAAATATTCTTGCAACACACTATCAAACTTAAGAAGACATAGTCTTACGCACTCTGGTAAAAAACTGTTTTCATGTTCGCAGTGCAATTATTCTTGCAATGATAAGTCAAATTTAAAAGTACATGTGCTTAACCACACAGGGAAAAAACTTTTTTCATGTGCGCAGTGCAGTTATTCATGTAACACGAAATCATGCTTAAAAAGACATACTCTTACGCACTCTGTTGTAAAACTGTTTTCTTGTTCGCAATGCAATTATTCTTGCATTCGGAAGTCAAGTTTAAAAGTTCATGTGCTTAAGCATACTGGAGATAGATTATTTTCATGTTCGCAGTGCGAATATTCTTGCAATCGAAAGTCAGACATTTTAAATCATGCCCTTAAGCACTCTTGAGAAAAATTGTTTTCTTGTTCGCAGTGCAATTATTCTTGCAATCAGAAGACGCACTTAAAAAGACGTATTCTTATGCGCAATGGGAAATAACTGTTGAATATATATTAAAAAAATAGTGCACATTGGCCGATATATGTTTATATGTTTGATTGTTTGTAACCAAAAGTTACATTTCGATTTTTTTTCGTTTTTTTCTCCGTTTTTGCGCGCTTTTTTGCGGTTTTCTCTGCGAGTATACACGATAAAAATATTTTGTAAAAAGAATATGAAAGCCAATTAATTGCCGCATACAAATATTTAGGTTTTATTTTTCTTCTTCTTCTTCTTTCTTTTTTACGCCCGTTTGAGCGAAAATGGGTTTTTCTTACATATTTTCGTCAGTTTTCAAAATTTTTAAATTCGAATCAGTGAAAAGATAGATAATTATGAATCGCGTGTGATCTAATTATTAAATTATTTTTTTTAAATTTATTTCGTTTTTACGTACTTTTTTCAAACTTTACGTTTCCTTTCTTCACGTTTTTTTTTGAAAGCACGAGGAATATTTTAATTTTAAAAACAGATTATGAAAGACCCTGACGCTGGCGTAGAAATAAAATTAGAATCATATTTTAGTACTTCTTCTTCTTCTTTTTTTTGAACTTTGAAATTTAAAAAATATTATGAATAATTTCTCGGTGAGTGTTTGAGATAATTGGTTGGAAATGATATTGATGATGCATATTAGTATGCTGAATACGATACAATAATAATATTTAACTTTTTTAAATTTTTGAATTTTTTACGATTTTTTTAGTGATTTCTTTTTTTAACGAATAACTCGACGAATTCTGGATGAAAATACGATATTTTGAATTATAATGAGTTAGACTATACTGTACCTGTACTAAAAAAATCATAACGATCGACATCGTTTTACTTAGTTTTTTTTGCAATTATAATTCGCCAAAAATACAATTTTTAAAATAAATATAAAATAATGTGGAACAATATACCCCGGCGCCAACTCTCATATTAGGTCCTTACATATGAAATTGACGTTTTACCGTACTGGCAAATTTGATCTCAAATATCTTCTCTTTGGTTAGGAATTCCAAATCCAAATTTTTACAGCTATTTACTCATGTATTTGTGTTTTGAAAATTATAATTCATTTGTTTTTTCCTCAATTGTTTTTTTCTTTGCGAGACTCAGTTTACAAAATGAAAAACTTGAAATATCGCGTTATTTACGAGTACGAGTTCCACCGTGGCACCAGTGCTGCAGAAACGGCTCGAAGGATTAATGATGTGTATGGCGACGGTGCCGCAAAAGAAAACACAGTGCGTTTTTGGTTCCAACGTTTTCGTTCTGGAAATTTCGACCTGCAGAACAAGCCCCGTGGACGGCCGGAGACCAAAGTTGATAATGAAGAATTGAAGGCTATTGTGGAAGCTGATCCATCGCAAACCACATCCGAGTTAGCTGCAGGCTGCGGTGTTAGTGATAAAACTGTTTTAATCCACTTGAAGCAAATTGGTAAGGTGAAAAAAGCTTGAAAGGTGGGTACCTCACGAATTGAGTGAAGCAAATCAACAAACGCGAGTTACTTGTGAGCGTTTGGTGGACTAGTGCTGGTGTCGTTCACTACAGCCTTCTTAAATCTGGCCAGACGATTACGGCAGATGTCTATTGTCAGCAACTGCAAACCATGATGGAAAAGCTAGCTGCTAAACAACCGAGGCTGGTTAATCGCTCTAGGCCACTGCTGCTTCATGATAACGCTAAACCACACACTGCACAACAGACGGCTACCAAATTAGAGGAGCTTCAATTGGAATGTCTAAGACATCCACCGTACTCTCCGGACCTTGCCCCAACAGATTACCATTTTTTTCGAAATTTGGATAACTTCTTGCAAAGGAAAAAATTCAACTCCGATGGGGCAGTCCAAACCGCCTTCAAAGATTTTATTGATTCCCGTCCGAATGGTTTTTTTAGTAAAGGGATCGATGAACTACCTATGAGATGGCAAAAGTGCATAGATAGCAATGGTACATACTTTGATTAAATAAATATATTATAATAAAAAAAAATCGACTTTATGTTCCTCCCATACTAAACGTCAATTTCATATGTAAGGACCTAATATTATTTTGTATGGAAAAATGTTCTTATTTCAAATTAAATTAAAACGTCGTCGGAATAGCTTTGACATTTGCTTCACAACAAAATGTGACATTTCAAAAAAATACGTGTTTTTGATTTTGAAAATGTATTATACGGTCATTTCTACCGTTTGGAAAGATACAAATATTAGAATAAGAATGCTATATATGTTTTTCATAGTTTTCAAGAGAAAATTAAAATGTTGTAGAAAAAATTAACGGCCAGTAAAGCTATTTAAAAAATGCTGTTTTTTGTTAGAATTCGCAAAATTGACATTATTTATCTCCGCTGAAAGATGCATTGATATTTTGTTCATTTTGTATTGTATGGGGAACAGACCTTCCAAGGTTCTCGTAACTTACCTTTGGGAAGACTTCGCAACGAACAAGTACACTTTAGTCTCAGGGTTTTGCATTGGTTCTTTAAATTGTTATTTTATCAGAAAATCAATCGGAGTGGCCAGTAATGACACACGGGGATACTTAAAACAATTTATGTTTATTGTAGAATTTAAGAGTAAAAAAATAGGGAGGTACACATTTAAATATAGTTGATATCTCAAATAGGTAAAACATATGAAATTAATAATAATACAAAAATGGTTACAAGTATCAAAATCCAACTATAAATGACTCCAGAAACTTCGATATCAAATCGATTTAAGTATATAACTTACTCCATATAAAAATTATATTCCTTTCATAATATATATGAAATTTAAGACAATCTACATAGACCTCTCGGATAAACAGAAATAAAATGCAAATAGTCAAAAGGGGTACATGAATGAGTTTTTGGTTGATTAAGTTTACGAAGAGCACTTGATTGATATGCTGCAGTATATGAAAAAGTATTATCTCACAGAACGAAAATTAGGCTATGCCTCTGGTCAGAAATAGAACAAATATTAAAATTCACTCTTTTGCCTAGACAAAGTTCTCAGTTATTAAGAGTACACTTATATGATCTTATTAGATACCTGGACACTTATGTGGTTTCTTCAAGGTGAAGACCCAAATCACCAGGGTAGATTTTGGGTCTTATTTTTGTTGATATGGTTGGTGGTGGATGAATCCAAAGTTCGGAATAAAGGTTTCCACAATTTTCACAGTTTTTTAAATGTTATTAGATCATTCAAATATATATAGGACACTAATGACAATTCACTTTACACAAAAAGATTATTTTTGAAGTTCCAACATAAAGTTTAAAAAACTCTGGTATTATTGATATTTGATCAACAAAGGTTATTCTTTAAAACAACTCACTGTTTGAATATAGATACTTCAATTAAAAGTTAAAACCTAATTCTTTCTCTACTGAATTTATAAGTTTTTCAATACAAAGTAGGTGAAGAAGGAACTATACTTGGTCGTCGAAAAACACATGTTTATCGTACCACCGTAGAAAGACGAATCGCCGAGGCAGAAGCATACCTCGCGGCGAGGATAATTTTAGGAATCTTTTAGCATACTTACAACGATACGTATATGAAACAGTGACATATGTGCGAGGGTGACAGTGATACTAAACTACACTCAATTGCTTATTAGGGACCCTTTGTGATCCACCTTGTAGAAAGGGACTATCTATCCAGTTCGTGGGCGCAATGAATCAATATCACTTAGGTTAAAGTATCGTTTGACCTATATACATCGGCTGGTCTAAACTAGTTTAAGCTGGTTTTTTTCCAGTATAGTTTTTAAATTTATTTTTTATTTTTTTTTATTTATTTACGTCGCAGATTTAAAAGATTTGGCAGTTGGAAATGTTTTCTGTTTTTTAACACGCAATCCATTCTTGAATACAAAATGATTGCCATGACAAGGAGGGCTCCATGGCGCCATCACCAGCGGCTGGGGATGCATGGAGAGGAGACGTGACGTGGCTATGACGGAGTAGCTTAAGTATTATATTGCAAATAATTATTAACCCGAGTTGCACAAGTTTCAAATTAAGTATATTTTTGTTTTGTTTATTTATTATTTATAATCATAATTAGTATTTTGTTTTGTGATAAGATCTGTGAATTTTGATTTTGGATAGGCGACGTCTTTTGGAAAATCCATCGTGTTCGTGCATGTCTTCAGCCAAAAGACGCGTGCTCATTAATATAAATAAATCTAAGTTTGTTTAATTCCTTAAATATACTTTTTTTTATATATTCTCATAGAATTATCAAACCTGCAATATATAAAAACATGTTTAAAATAGAAATAAAAATATATTTTTTACAAAAAATTTATTGACCATTAACAAAACAAACATATCTACTTTTATATTTAAATTTATATGTTCTTATAAATTACAATGTTATAGAAACTTTTTTAATGTTTTTCCGATTTATTCATTAAAAATTAAAATCCTACGATGGATTGCACTTGTAGTTTTGATTGCACGTATAAGTACAGTATGAACAAGAAAGTTTTTCTAGTGTGTGAAAGCACATTTACTGTTTAATGACACAATTAACCCCACATGATCATGAAAACAGTTATTCGCCAAAGTGCGTGTGAGCATATCTTTTAAATCTGACTTAGAATTGAATAATTTATTTCAATAAAAACCTGATTTTTTTACCTGGTTTTATGAAAGTACAAGGAGTTTAAAGTAAGCTTTAATACTGCTCAAGCAACAACGTGATCATAAAATTAGATTTTTCACCAGTTCGCTAAGCACATGGACTTGTAAGCTAGATTTATGAATGCACGAATAATTTCACTGCGAACATAAAGACAGTTATTTCCCATTACGCGTAAGAACATGTATTTTTAGGTTTGACTCCCGATTAAATGAGTAATCGCACTGCGAACATGAAAACAGTCACTCTCCATTATGCTTAAGCACGTGTACTTTTAAAGCAGACTTCCAATTGGACGAAAAATCGCACTGCGAACATTAAAACAATTTTTCTCCAGAGTGCTTATAGGCATGTTTTTTTATGTCTGACTTTTGATTGCACGAATATCGCACTGCGAACATGAAAACATTTTTTCTCCAGTGTGAGAAGAGCATGTATTTTTAAGCTTGACTTCTGATTGCAAGAATAATCGCACTGCGAACATGAATACAATTTTTCTTCAGTGTGCGTAAGAGCATGACTTTTTAAGTGCGACTTCCGATTGCAAGAATAATCGCACTGCGAACATGAAAATAATTTTTCTCCGGTATGCTTAAGCACATGTACTTTAAAATCAGACTTCTGATTGCATGAATAATAGCACTGCGAGCATGAAAATAATTTTTCTCCAGTGTGCGTAAGAGCATGTCTTTTTAAGTTTGACTTCTGATTACAAGAATAATCGCACTGCAAACATGAAAACAATTTTTCTCCAGTGTGCGTAAGAACATGTGTTTTGAAGTTTGACTTCTCATTGCAAGAATATTCGCACTGCGAACATGAAAATAATTTTTCTTCAGTGTGCGTAAGAGCATGTGTTTTTAAGTGCGACTTATGATTGCAAGAATAATCGCACTGCGAACATGAAAATAATTTTTCTCCAGCGTGCTTAAGAGCATGTGTTTTTAAGTGTGACTTCTGATTACATGAATAATCACACTGCGAACATGAAAACAATTTTTCTCCAGTGTGCCTAAGAAAGAGCATGTGTTTTTAAATTTGACATGATATTGCAAGAATAATCGCACTGCGAACATGAAAATAATTTTTCCCCAGTGTGCATAAGAGCATGTGTTTTTACCTTGACTTCTGATTGCAAGAATAATCGCACTGCGAACATGAAAATAATTTTTCTCCAGTGTGCGTAAGGGCATGTGTTTTTAGGTTCGACTTCTGATTGCAAGAATAATCGCACTGCGAACATGAAAACAATTTTTCTTCAGTGTGCGTAAGGGCATGTGTTTTTAAGTTAGACTTCTGATTGCATGAATAATCGCACTGCGAACATGAAAATAAATTTCTCCAGTGTGCTTAAGAGCGTGTTTTTTTAAGTACGACTTCTGATTACAAGAATAATCGCACTGCGAACATGAAAATATTTTTTCTCCAGTGTGCGTAAGAGCATGTCTTTTTAAGTGCGACTTCCGATTGCATGAATAATCGCACTGCAAACAGGAAAATAATTTCTTTCCTATGTGTGAGAGCTTCCTTAAGTGATTCCTTAAGGAAGCTTTCTGCATGCTCTTGAACGGGCAATGAGAACACGAAAATACCTTAGGAGCTGGGGTAAGTGTGCACGTGCTTGACAAGTCTGGCTGGTCTCCAGGTGCAGGCGAAAACACAGTGATATTTTCCGAAAGAGAATATTGTATTCTCAAAAGATCTGCAATGTAAATATTTTGGTATAAAAAAAATGATTTTATTTTTTAATGCCGTGCTAAATAGTTATGTAGATGAAGTTCAAACAATATTGTCATCTAGAATCCGGATAAGTATCCGTGTTTAACGACTGATGGCGCAATTGATTTAAAATATTTGTAACATCTTTACTGCCATCTTTCGAACGACGATTGAGTTTAAAACTTAAGACATATTATTGAGGAGTATTACGTTTGTTTGGCAAGTTTGTGTTTATCTGTTAATAACGAAATATAAGAATGTTGGAATATCGCTGGACTAAATGCATCGAGCTGAAAAGAGAAAGTGGAGAAAAAAAGAAATAAAATGTTCATATTATACGGCTTTATATTCAAACTGTACGGTATGTTTGCTTACACGAATAAAAAAATATGTATTCATTCGTCGGCACCGCACTCCGTACTGGGTATCCACCATATTCCACCCGCCGCATAATACTACAACAAGTAACTCTGCAGGATCTAGAGGTGGGAATGCGCTGTGTAAGGTCGCACAGGTAGTGCTGGCACGCTCAGCAACTAGAAAATAATGTCCCAAAAACTCACCTAATTCGATGAATGGTTACACATTTTAATAATTTCTTTGGTGGGATCTTAGTACTCTTTCAATATATATTTCAGTATAAGAAACTATTACTCTTGGACCCCTCTTAGAGTGTAATTTTCTTTTGTATGCAGATGACCTTAAAATTTTTCATAAGATCAACACAACAACTGACCATCAAGAACTCCAAAAAGATCCTGATATCCTAAGTAACTGGTGTGATTTGAAAGATGTGCACTTAAATATACAAAAATGTTTTTGGATCTGTTTTACGAGAAACAGAAATATAAATAATGTAGAATACTCTATTAATGGTATTGGGCTTAATTCTGTTCAAACTATACGAGATCTTGGAATTACTCTTGATTCACGCATCACATTCACTTATCACCTTAATAATATCAAAGAAAAATCTCTAAAAATATTAGGCTTCATATATAGAATCACAAAACCATTCAAGAAACCAACATTATTAATATGTTCATATAATTCATTGGTTCGTAGCAATTTGGAATTTGGTTGTGTCATTTGGTCACCTCATTATATTAGGTCCTTACATATGAAATTGGCGTTTTGCCGTACTGGCAAATTTGATCTCAAATATCTTCTCTTTGGTTAGGAATTCCAAATCCAAATTTATACAGCTATTTACTCATGTATTTGTGTTTTGAAAATTATAATTCATTTGTTTTTTCCTCGATTGTTTTTTTCTTTGCGTCACTCAGTTTACAAAATGAAAAACTTGAAATATCGCGTTATTTACGAGTACGAGTTCCACCGTGGCACCAGTGCTGCAGAAACGGCTCGAAGGATTAATGATGTGTATGGCGACGGTGCCGCAAAAGAAAACACAGTGCGTTTTTGGTTCCAACGTTTTCGTTCTGGAAATTTCGACCTGCAGAACAAGCCCCGTGGACGGCCGGAGACCAAAGTTGATAATGAAAAATTGAAGGCTATTGTGGAAGCGGATCCATCGCAAACCACATCCGAGTTAGCTGCAGGCTGCGTTGTTAGTGATAAAACTGTTTTACCCACTTGAAGCAAATCGCGGGGGAAGGTGAAAAGCTTGAAAGAGGTGGGTACCCCCCCTCACAATTGAGTGAAGCAAATCAACAAACGCGCGTTGACTGCTGCGTTGCATTACTCAACCGGCACAATGAGAGGGATTTTTAAATCGAATCATTACCTGTGATGAAAAGTGGATCCTGTACGATAATCGGAAGCGCTCATCGCAATGGCTGAACCCTGCCGAACCAGCCAAACCATGCCCCAAGCGAAAATTGACTCCAAAAAAGTTACTTGTGAGCGTTTGGTGGACTAGTGCTGGTGTCGTTCACTACAGCTTTCTTAAATCTGGCCAGACGATTACGGCAGATGTCTATTGTCAGCAACTGCAAACCATGATGGAAAAGCTAGCTGCTAAACAACCGAGGCTGGTTAATCGCTCTAGGCCACTGCTGCTTCATGATAACGCTAGACCACACACTGCACAACAGACGGCTACCAAATTAGAGGAGCTTCAATTGGAATGTCTAAGACATCCACCGTACTCTCCGGACCTTGCCCCAACAGATTACCATTTTTTTCGAAATTTGGATAACTTCTTGCAAAGGAAAAAATTCAACTCTGATGGGGCAGTCCAAACCGCCTTCAAAGATTTTATTGATTCCCGTCCGAATGGTTTTTTTAGTAAAGGGATCGATGAACTACCTGTGAGATGGCAAAAGTGCATAGATAGCAATGGTACATACTTTGATTAAATAAATATATTATAATAAAAAAAATCGGCTTTATGTTCCTCCCATACTAAACGCTAATTTCATATGTAAGGACCTAATATAACTCACAAAAATATGATAGAATCTGTACAGCAAAAATTTCTTCGCATGCTTACATTTAAGTAATCTGGGCAGGACATTAGTATCTTATCAAGAGCGCTTAGAATATTTTCATGTAGACAAATTGGAAGATAGAAGACTAATTGCTGAGTTAATATACCTATATAATATAATACATGGCAATATTGATTCAGAATTTTATATAGAAAACATAACTTTGAATGTTCCTAGTCGCCGACTTAGGACATATAGTACGTTTCAACTTACAATAACAATATGGCCCACTTTAATTATTTATCTAGAATGTTGAGGTCGTACAACAAAATAGAAAATAACCATAACGTCCTCATTGACATATTCCATGATAGCTTCCACGCATATAAGAGAACTATTACCAAATTATGAAATTAGCTGTTTAGTCTCTTTAATCATTGTATATGTTTTAGCCTTTATTTTATCTCTATGTTAGCCGTGTTCACATTTAAGAGATGAAAAGCACTTAAACTAATTGAATTATAACTTTATTATCCATATTATGTTGTGTGTTTTTCATTGTTCGTGAACCATCAAAATAAATAAATAACAAATTTTTACTAACTGACATTTACTTAACTTTGGATTTTATTTTAGTGGAATATATTACATCAATTCACAGGAAGAGTTCCTAATTTTTTACCCTATGGATATCCCTCGTAAGCTGAGAGCGCCTTAGTTCAAGTAAGTAACATTGTAGATTTATCTATCATGAGTTCTTGAGTGAACTTAACAATGAAATCTGGTGTAGGCATTTAATCTGGGGTTCGAACAACCCACCAGAATACCCATAATCATCCCGTTACGGAGGGCGGAATCTACTATTTGGTATAATAATCCAAGGGAAACAACTGCTCACCATTACATTGGTCGGCCCTCCTGGAGTACTCCGAGCACTCCTGCTTTATGTCAGGATACGATATGTCCACATCAGTGTGGGGCGCTCCTTCACCGCCGCTCTCGGCTGCAGACTCTTCACCTATCTGCATATCACCTCCCTGCGCACTTCCCCAGACCGCATTCCTGGAACCTACTTCTGGAAGCAAAACCAATAATTAGGTTCAACAGAGCTGGAGAGTTAGCTGTCTCCCGGGCTCGGCTCCATGTCTCCTCGGGCTGTACTCGCACAAAGCAGGTCATCGTATAATAACCTGTACCAGGCAGACTGCTTCTTATTGCGTGTAGTGTTCTCCTATAAGGGCACTAAATGCTTTGCCTATTTTCAAGTATACTTATTTGCAGAATATTTTTAGCTAAATGCCAAATTATCCATGAATGTGCATCTTTAAATTTTCGAAACGTTCAACAATTCACTTGGTAATCCTATGGTCGGTATTGGATTTAAGGAAGCCACTTTCATAGAACATGTGCGGGATTAACTCGGAGAAATCTGACTTACGTACTTGTAAGCTAGATTTATGATTGCACGAATAATATGAACATGGAAACGGTTTTTCTTCCTTGTGCTTAAGCGCATGTCTCTTCCGTCGCGGAACGCCGCTACATTTCATTCCATAGAACATGCCCTTATCACACTCTGTGCGGTTGATCCATTTGCTTTGCCGAATTAACGCAACGTAAGATTCGCACAGTGTGGCGCCGGCATTAGATTTTAGACTTTTGCCTAATTTTAGTGCATTGTTTAAATCCGGGTCTTTTTAGGGTTTGATTCGTGGTAAGTTGAAGGCGCTGATTTCAAAAATGAAATATTATCAGATAGCATTAGGCACCTATTAAAGAAACATTTGTTTTAAAATTTCCAAATTTCACCTTACATTTTAACGTCTGACATGATTAACATCAAGTGACGCTTTACTATGGTTAACATCAGGTTACGTTTAACATATGGTTAACATCGAGTGACGTTTAATCTGTGGTTAACACCAGTTTAAGCAAACCATAGAACATAAACATTGATTAATTTTCCGTAGTCCGAGGATCCAGACTTAATAAAATGATCCAAATTAATCGGTGAAGACGAAAAGGTTTAGCTCGCTCTGAATGAGTGAGTAAATTACGACACTTTTTCTTTGATGGTTGTTTAGTTGGTTTAGAAAATAAACAATTGAATAAATACGGTTTATTTGTCCCAATCAATGACTCTCGGGTAAACGGATGAGGATGACGAGTTTTTAGAAATTTTCGTTGATGACTAAATGACTTCACCGCCTTTTGTAAGGATCTCTGAATTCGCCATATCACATATTTTTCTTGTCTATAGTTTACGTGTTACGCTTAGATAAAGTAAATTAAATGTCAAAATGCATGGAGAAAATTTCTAAACTTTAAAGTGTGCTCATATCATAAAGCAAGCCGTCTAAAAGTACACCTTTAACGGTCACATCAGGTGCGCGCATTCCTCGTCACTGAGTATGGATCAATAATGAAGCAACTCCTCACCGGCGCGCTGGTCGGCCTTCCTGGAGCACTCCTGCTTGATGTCGGGGAGCCACACGTCCATGTCCGTGTAGGGCGCTCCTTCATCGCCGCTCCCGGCTGCAGACCCTGGCTCGGGCTTCACGGCAGGAACATCTTGGGCAGCGCGGCTCATGGTACTAATACGTTCCGGACTACACGAGGCCCAACAGGCAAATGACGCTTGTCAAATGGCGTGGACCATAGACACGAGCGGGTCATAGACGAATTATCGTATTAATTAATCGATAGGTAGGACTTCTAAAAATGTGACGTTCATCCAATTCTTTAGTTTAACCCCTTATTGCATGAATTATGAAGGAGGTTGATGTACCGGAATATGACGCGAACCAGGTTATTAATTTTGTCCTAGGGCAATACCGAGATCAAAGCGCCCATGTTTCGAAAATCACGCGCCATGTGGTCACAGCCAGAACAGCCCCGGCATGTTCGATCTTTTGTCCGAGGACGAAATATGTGACCTATTGTTTAAAAAAAATAACATTGCGACGGACGATCGCCCTTAGGATAGCCCACCATAAAAATAATACGAAACAATGAAATTAGAAAGTTAGGGTTGCCGAGGGCGTTGGGCATCGCCGAAGACATTAAGAGTGCACGGCCTTTTGTTAGGATGGACAATACGTTCGCAACCTTTTGTTCTTAGGTAACATCTTGTAAGGGTAAAGAACGATAAACCTTTTCTTGCAGCGGGACGTATATCTCTAACCCCGATTAAACAATAGAAATAACATCTTGGCCAAATGCGAACACATGGGACAACGGTTTAGAAAGCTGCATTTGTTAGAGAAGTCGCCATTGTTTTGGGAAAGACATTTTTTAGAAAAACAAGATAATAATTCCGAAAGTCGTCGCAGTAAACTTACTATTGTCCTCGACAGACAATAGAGATGTTTTAGAAAGCGCTGGCATACCGATCCCCCACATGGCGACACCCTCCGCGAGATGTAGGATCGTATAAATTATATTATTATTATAAGGGCGCGAGGATCCCGCAACGCACGACCAGGCGGTCATTATCAATAAAGATAACTGGGGTCAATCAATTAAGAAGGTAGAGGCCGAATTAGAAATTGAGGCAAAGTGGTGAATCATAATATCAATGTAATATGTACCTAATTAATGAGCAACTGATATGTTTAATTTAAGTAAGGTAATGATAGTTTAGATAGCCCAGGCCACCTCTGCAGGTGGATGTTACTCGTTTTATATGTAGTTTTCTCATTTATTCTGTATTCTATTGTTAAGCACCGAAATGAACGGGACATTGCAATTTGAAATAATAACGAGATCATCCCGAATTTATCTAACTTGTAGCAAATAATAAAAAATGTATTGATCGTAATAAAAGGAAAAAAACTTGATTGTATTATTGCCGACGATGTTTGATATTGATGTAATATATAGTATATAATGTAATAGAATATTATCTCGTGAAAAGACGTAACACGGTTGACGAGATATAAGATTCCGACTTTTTAGTCTTTTGAAATCTGTCTGCAGAATGAATTTTAGCACACGGGGTTGAAACAAAATAGTTTAATTAATTGCAAATAAGTAAATGCCGTGTTGGAATAAACATTAATATTACTTTAGATCGAGGCTTTCATGTCTTATGTTTTCATATATTACATACACCTAGTTGAATAATGTTAATTTGTGAGTTTTAATTATTTTTAAGAATAATGTTAATTTGTCATTAGTTATTCAAGCTCCCAATATTGTGTTTTTTTTTTATACAAATTTGTAGGTTGTAGGTATATAACCTATCTGTAAACATGCAATTATTGTTTTGATTACTCGTTTAAGCAAGATGATTTGTCGGTCTGTTTTAAAATAGTTGTTTAATCTAGTAATAATAAAGCTCAAATAATTAATTTCACTCTTTACGATACACCATTCACTTTGGTATTTGTCCGCTTTAAAAAAAAGAAAAACATAACGAAAATTCAGAAGTTAGTTAATTGTAGTAGGGACTTCCGTTATTGGTAGTGTTTCAAAATAATTCTTGTTTGGAAAATTTTCAATTGTCTGCCTGGTGGAATGTGGCTTATATAATTTTTTTAGTGTTCTCTATTTTTATTCTTTTCTTATATTCTTATACCAGGGGTGGAAGAAAACTGATTTGATAAGATAATGATTAGTATAATGAAAGTCCTAAAAAAAATGTTTTGCATTCAATCCAGCTTACATATTGAAGTAAGAATTTTCATTATTTAGGTGTAAATAATGTTACATTAATTAATTTACGCCAAGTTTTCTTAATTTTTCTTCTAGTAATAAGGTTTAACATAATTTCTTAAAAAAAGAAATGTTTATCGAATTTGATTATGTTAAATTAAAAAGAAAAAGAAAGGAAGAGAATATGCGGAGTGGTAAATTTTAAATACCGTCCGGTTTATCATATAAAAAAAAGAAAAGAAATAATAATGATTTTGTGGAGGTATCGAAGATAATCAATGTAAATGATAAGGATTGACCTGTAATGATGTAATGTATAAATAACGTTAAATCAATGTTAATGATAAGGATTGACCTGTAATGATGTAATGTATAAATAACGTTAAATATTGGGAGGCCTACTGTAAGAATCAAACTGACACTTAATAATAAGATTGATATTGTAATGCATTTTTTGGATTAGTAAATCGTCATATTTAGTTCATAGAATGATAAATTATGTATTTTTTTTTCCCTTCCATCAGTAGGCAGTAGAATAGAATTATTAATAATTATTAGGATGCCGCAGACCTAATCGCGCCCAAGTAATGAACGCTTCAGTTTATTTTATTATATTTAACTACGGCTGTACACGCTTGGCATAGGCTATTAATAAACGAACAAAAATAAAAATAAGATATAGCCACAAAAAATATATATAGACCGAATAACATCAGATTTCTGCCACGCATCTTTGGAGTTGTGACGGACGCCGTTTCGGCGCCGGCGGAAACAAATTGTAAGAATGTTGGTGTTGTCTTTATCCTGCGGTTGAGCTTAGTTTAATAATAAAGAAAGGAAAAAAGCCGACACCTTGCTCGCCCCGAGCCGACTCCGACTTTGACAGATCGCGAACACATACACTGACGTGAGCATAGAGAAACTAAGACGTGATATAAGGCTGCCGAGACTTCGTCGCGTTCTGGCTTTGCGGGGTTAGTTGTCCATTTCGCGTATACCGAAGGGACGTGTAAAGGGTCCCATACACGCGAGATGAGCAAGAGGGCCACAACCCGCGGCAACATGAACGGAGCGAACGCCGAGGGCGTCGACGCAGGTCTGCAAACAGACGAACGGCCCGAGCGCTTTGCAGACGCCGGCACCATGCAGCGGCAAACATGCGTGCCGAGGGTCCTGGAGGACCACTTCAGTGGGCTGGCCGAGGAGGACCCCGAGCCGTTTATAGGAGCGTGCGAGGCATTCTTCCAGGCGGTGGGCTGCGCGGCAGTCACCCAAGTGGAGAAGGCTGCCCAACGCCTGAGGGGCGAGGCTCGCCAGTGGTGGCGACCACACTCGGGCGGACGCTGGACGTGGGCGGAGTTCAGCGCCCAACTACGCCAGCGCTACGGCGTAAAGACAGCCAGGTCGTCGCTGCTGGTCAGCCTGTACGGAGACCCGCAACGCGGAGACGAGAGCGGCGTCAGCTTCCTCCAGCGGAAGCAACTGGTGTACGAGAGGCTGCATGGAGCCGAACCAATGGACGGGGCGTGCCCCGACATCATCGCCCTGATGAGGCCAAGGTACCGAGACGTCCTCGAGGCGGGTCTAGTCTTCGGTACCTACACCTTCGAGACCCTGAAGGCGCGGGTCTCGTCTATGGACTTCCCGCGGGAGCCGCTGTTCGGGAGGCCTCTGGAGCGCCAGGAGCGCCAGGACCGGCGGGAGCGCCAGGAGCTCCCGGAAGGCCGCCAAGGGCGGGAACAGCACGAGCAGCCGGGGCATCAAGCACCACCAGCAGCGGTCCGCTACCAGCAGCCGCGGAAGCTGCAAGCACCGGAGCCACCAGGCAGGAGCAACTGACGCCAGCCCCAGGTGGTGGCGCCCCCACCTAGAGAACTCCAACCGCGAGGGGGGCTCCCGAAATGCTATTAGTGCCCTGGGAGGCACTTCAACCGGGACTGCACGGAGAGAAATGCGTACCTCGCGCAGACGATGGGAAACGGGAATCGCCCGGGCGGGGACCCGACCGGACGCGGGCCCGCCCAGGGCCGCCGCCAATAACCGACGAGGACGGGAGCAAGCTGGTCAACCGGGAGGTGGAACGAGCCACCGAGACCATGCGGGTTTCGGTGCCCGCCGCTACGGCGACCACGCAGGGGACGGTCGCATGCGCGAAGCGCGGCGACCATCACAACGAGCGGGCGGCAGAGTGGGCGGACTACGCAAAGCGGTCACTGCTGCCCATCGCCGGGACAACGACGCGAGTGGTGTTCGCCTGCGTCGTACTGCTGGTACTTGTGCTGCACGACGTTTGTAAGACAGTGGTAGAGACTTTTTCTCGTGTGGCACAATGTATCGCGAACAGCGAACCGTGTTCCGAGAGGGACGGTTACAAACCGAGTGTGCTCGCGGGAAATACCACCGCGTGCGGGCCGGGGGCGGAATGTCACGCGACTTCCGGCCTGCGTTCCACGTTACCGCGAGTGAGGATGACGATATCGGGGCAGGAGTACGAGGCGCTGGTGGACTCTGCAGCCTCACACAACCTGGTGCGGGCGGGCCTGGTGCCCCACCAGCAGCTCCGGGATTGTCCCCTAGAGCGGATAAACCTGGCGGAATCCGGGGCGGCGATGAGGGTTCTGGCGGAGACCCGGCTGCCTTGGGCGATCGCCGGGAGCGAAGGCCAGGACAGGTTCCTGGTGGCGGATGGACTCCGCGAGAGCGTCATCCTGGGGAGCGAGTGGCTGAATGAGCAGCGGGCGGTGGTCGACTTCTACCGGGGATGCCTGCACTTCGGGGTACACGAGAGGGCGACCGCCCACCTGCTGACAGCCGGACGGCGGGCTGAAGCGAAAGGGGCGAAACTGCCGACACTTCCGCCGCTGCCGGAGAGCGAGAGCCGAGAACTGGCAGGGCTGCTGGGGGAGTTCAGGGAACTGTTCACCCCGTACGCTGGACCGGCGCCCTTGCAGCCCCATATCATCCGGCTCAGCGACGAGAGACCTATCCGGCTGGCGCCGCACCGGCTGTCCGACGTGAAGAAGCGGAAGCTCTATGAACAGCTGGAAGGCATGCTGGCGGATGGCGTGATAGAGGCCAGCAGGTCACCATATTGCTTCCCAGTGGTGATGGCCCCGAAGAAAGGGGACGACGAGTACAGGTTCTGCGTATCCACGCAGCAGTACCGGCGCCTCAACGACGTCACTATTGGAGAGATATCGCCCCTGCCGGTGATCCACGAGACCTTGAAGGACCTCGGGACGGCTAAGGTATTCACGACTCTGGACCTAAAGAAGGGGTACTGGCAGGTACCCTTGGCCCCTGAATCGAAGCACCTGACAGCGTTCGCCACCCCGGACGGCGCGTGCTACCAATTCAGGGTGCTGCCTTTTGGCCTGAAGGGGAGCGCTGGGACGTTCCAGCGCCTAATAAGCCAGGAGGTCTTAGCCGGTTACCTCCGGGACTTCTGCCTGGTGTACATCGATGACATCATTGTCTACTCAACAGACTGGAAGTCCCACATGTACCACTTGCGGCTGGTGTTCGAACGGCCCCAGCAGTTCCAGCTCCGCTGCGCACCGGACAAATGCACGTTGGCAGCGGACAGTATAGAGTACTTGGGGCACAAGGTAACCCCAACCGGGAACCGGCCCCAAGCCATACACGAAGGGGCCATAGCTGCTGCCACTCCGCCTCGGACAAGGAAGGAGTTGCGCGCTTTCCTGGGGCTCCGTAACTGGCTGAGGGAATACGTGCCCAAGTTCGCCGAGATGGCAGTCCCTATGACGGACCTGATAAGCCCCAAGAGGCCGTTCAAATGGTCGCCTGCCACCCAAGAGAGCATGCAACGGGTGCAGCGAACGTTGGCGGGCCAATTATCACTCGCACGGCCCGACCCCGCCCGCGAGTTCACGGTTCAGACGGATGCCAGCAAGCTGGGAGTAGCGGCCGTCCTGTACCAAGCCCGAGCCGATGGCGGACGGGACATAGTTTCATATGCCAGCTCCAGGTTCAGCCCGGCCGAGCAACGTTGGCACTCCAATGAACAGGAGGCATTGGCGGCCGTGTGGGCGGTTAAGAGGTACCGCCCATACCTGGAAGGCCGGCACTTCACGCTGAGGACGGATAACCGCGCCCTCACCTGGCTGAGGAGTGCCAAGGACCAACGGGCCAAGTTGACAAGGTGGGCCCTACTGCTCCAGGAGTTCGATTTCTCCATTGAACACTGCCCGGGCAGGGAGAATCAGCTCCCGGACGCTCTCTCCCGCAACCCCGCGGATATACCAGTCGAGTTCCTCGAATCACATGACGTATCCAGCGGCGAAGCGGGAGCAACCAGTAGCACAGGTTGCGCAACTGGAAGCGGAGGCAGAGCCTACGCCCAGTTCTACCTCGCCGCACGGAGACGACGGCGAGGAAGAGGCACCCAACCTCGCATTGGCGGAAGAAGTGAGGGAGCGGCAGCGAACCGACCCAGCCACGCAGCAGCGCGTCAGGCGTTTGAGGCGGATCCTGGCGCGCGCAGTGCCACCAGCGGGGGGGCACGACCGGAGGTACGCTAGGAGCTACGCCCTGATCGGGGCCTACCTGTGGAGAAGGAACGGAGGGCAGGGGATGCAGCTCTACGTTCCGCACAGCCTGAAAGGCCGAGTGATGGCAGCCTACCACGATGATAGGGTGGCTGGCCACCCAGGCGCCAGAGAGACCCTCAGGGCGATCCGGAGGTACTACTACTGGCCCAACATGCAGGCGGATGTGGAAGGCCACGTGAGGGCCTGCTGGGTATGTGCGACGACGCGCGCACAACCGGTGCGCCCACCAGCCCAGCTAGGCAGTACCCAGGCTCGTAACCCGTTCGAGGTGGTGGCGGTGGACCTCATGGGACCATACCCAACGTCTACCCAGGGGAAAAGATTTATACTGGTGGCGACCGACTTGTTCACCAGGTGGGTGGAAGCCTTCCCGCTGCGCTCGAGCAAGGCCCCGCAGCTGGTACACCTGCTGGAGACCGAGGTGGTCCAGCGGTTCGGGTACCCGAAGGCGGTGGTCACGGACAACGGGACGCAGTTCGGACACCGTGTTTGGACTGCAGCCATAGAGCGTTGGCAATGTTTCCACTGGACGACGGCGGTATACCATGCGCGCGCGAACGCGGCGGAGCGCCGTAACCAAGAAATTAAGAAGGGGCTGCGGGTATACCTGCAGGGCCAGGCCCACGGTAGGTGGGACGAACACCTGCCCACGATACTAGGAGCTCTCCGCGGGCGGAGGAATGCAGCCACGAGAGTAACTCCGAGCCAGGCGCTATTGGGTTACGACCTCCCACGACCGGGAGAGTGGTCGGTGCGCTCCCCTGAGGGACTGGTCCTGCCCACGGCAGAAGCATGGGATCGTACGCCTACGGACGAGGCGATACGGGAGTCCCAGGACAGATACCGTACGCGATATGCGCCCCAGGAACGGGAGGCCGAGCGATATGAGACGGGGCAGGCTGTGCTCGTACGGGAGCACCCCCAGTCAAACGTGGCGGCTGGGTACCACGCCGGTTTTGCGGCCCGCTGGAGCGGCCCTCACCAGGTGCTGATGGCGATCGGACGCGGGCGGACGTACTGGGTAAATAAGCGGGGCAAG
>JADDOH010005917.1:0-49111 GCA_016648135.1 Agrypnia vestita
GGTGATATTTTGAACAATAATTAAAATCAAGATAAATTATAGATGTGTCATAGAGACAAAACTATTTTTTATATAGGAAAGTAGGCATAGAAGTCTTATTCCAGTATACTGTCCTTGAAAGTTTTGAACATACTCAAAATATTCTGAATAATTACAATATTTATGTGATCTTTTCTTTATTTTCTTCTTTTTTTTATAAATAAATAAATAATTATTCCTTAGGAACCGACATGTAAAAGTATCGTCATTTTTGACGAGTTAAAGATAGTAAAAGATAATGTATTAACAACTAATATTATTGATTGATACGGCAGTAATTTTTTGGTGCAACCTGATTATTTTAATTTACACTAAATTTATATAAATTTTCACTATTGTTTCAAGAAGAGGAGTTGTCCTCTTATTATCAGATGTATTAAATAACTGGATGTATTAAATAAAACAATGAGAGCGACTGCTCCTCTCGAAACTATAGTAAGTAGTGGTGAATATAACTCAATATGTGCGTATTACAAAATTTAATTTTATATTTATTCTAATTTTGATTATCTACGTTGATTACTTTGATGCCAATATAGCTTTATTTTCATGAGGAATGATTACATACACTATGTAACTAATTAATAAAATAAACACAAAAAATACTTTTTAAAATGAAATGAATTATTAGAACAATAAAAAATCACACAAATACAAAATCATTATTGCATTGTTTAGAGTTTAGATGGATGTCTAATCACACACTTAACTCTATAAATATTAAAAATAAATATTATTTTAGTATGTAGCTTCAATGGGAAATGTGATTGTACTATATATTCTATTTAACCTATTCCATTAGTAGATTAAATTGAAAACAAAAAACAAAAAGACTTACATACATGTTTCTCATATAAAAATGTCAGAATTTTATAATTTATCTTAATTAAAAGTATAAATACAATTTTATAAACGAATACTACTGTGACGAAGAAGTTTCGAATCTATTGATGGATTGATGGAAGATTATCCGTCGTTTTTCTTTAAATTTGAGGATTAATTGACATTTGTCAGAATAAATATAACTCTTTGATAGTGATAGAAAATTAAATTGCACATATGATGATGTACTACTAATTTAACGAGAAAATATGGAAACCCGCTAAGTCATTTCGCGATCTTGACGATATTCGACGAAGGAACGAATAGCGAAAATTATCGAGAGTGGTTTGTTCGCTTCAAGCTGGTCATGCCAGCTTAGTCAGGAAAGGGTCAATCTTCGGATTTTGACGATCTGTCCCTTCTGGCAGCCGTGGAAGAAGATGAAAGTTGTACCACTTAGACAATGAGGACGATCCCGCCTGCGGAATCGACGCAGCAATAGACGTTGATTGTGATTACGCCCCCTAATGATAATTGAAGGCGTCCCCATAAAAAGGGTCTATATAGTACAGGTATCAAGTCAAATTTATTTTTTATTTTTTTAGAATGGTCTATAGAATAGTATGCAGTGTATGCACCATGTGCGGTATTTTATTTTTCATGATTTCAACTCAATCTTGTCGAAATTCGACTTCAAAGGTTGGTTAATTCATCTGGTAATACCTAACAAATATGACGAATTCCGACAGTTCGGAGATGATACTGAGATTGCTTAACAACATGAATAAACAAAGAAAAAGTAAAATTAAAGTCCATAATTGGCATGTGGATATTAGAAAATAACAAAAAACTGAAAATCTGGTTATTTATTTCACTAAGTATTTTTTCTCCCACCTGTAATATTTTATTTTGCGTATAGACCTTTTTTATAGGGACGCCTTCAATTGTACGTAAGTTTTGATGTTTTGGATAGTTAATAACAGCGGATATTTATGAATCAACCAAAAATTTGGAGCAATAATAATATAAGCAATAATAAAAGTGGTTAAAAAAAAGTTTATTTTAGTTTTGTAGCTAAAATGTTTGACCGCAAATTCACTGCTAAAACATTTGAAAGAGATGTTCTATGAATGTACTATGAAAGTAGTAAATCAATGTATCTAACAAGTGTTAATATACACGAACCGGCTTTAATCTCGGTTTGTGAAAACATAGTTTAAAATAAATTGGTTTCAGAGAGAAATCTTAGATCTCCATTCAAATGTGAATGATTTAGAATACTGTAATATATAGCCTATGACTTCTGTTTAAATCTAATGTAACCTATTCACATTAGCCAATATAAATCCTGTTTCAAGATCTCGGAAGGATTTATGACAATGGCGTTATTATCCGATGCGCTCCAAATAAAAAAAACAAACGTCTAGCGTTCTCTAAGAATAGTAGAAAATTTGTTTTATTAGCCCGCCCAAAGAACAGCTGTTTGCTAATATCTCATTTGTCTAACAACGTCCAGAATTCTCAAATATTTTAATTAACTTGTGATTCATTTAATTTGATAGCCACCACATTGGATTTATTCCGCGGTGCGCCTTTGAAGATTGAGAGTGATTTAGCGAAGTGTATTATTATGAAAGACAAATTATTGTTCGTTAAAAAAACATTACTCCTACAAAGTGTTACATTTGACGGATAAATCATAATCATAGTTCTCATAATCATGTGTTTTTAATATGCAAATTGTACGTATGAGAACTGTATTATTAGAAAATATTTTGTACCATAATTTGTTTTGTTGGTGGAATGAATTGGACTACAATTATTATTATTAATAATGTTATAAATTCTACATCGTTGGCCTCTGCACATATTTCGTGTGGATTTTTAACTGGATAAAATATTACCTTGTTCGGTTGCTTGATATTAACTTTGTATATAGCTTGTTAATAAATTTATACAACTTGCTATTACACAAATTAATGTAATAGCAAGTCGGATAATATTATCTAATATAATAATTTCAGTACTTTAGATAGATATAATGCTTAAATGTATAACTTCAGTAATGTGTAATCATGTTTTCTTCAAAATTTCAAATTCAAAATGTTAACGAAATATTAATATTTTGCACTCTAATATCACCTTACGATCAATTATCAGGGTCAACGATGATCAACTGATCATTGTTGACCCTGATAGATGGTTTTTAACCATTAAATTTTTTAATGGTTAAAAAATAAGAAAAATGCTGTAAAATCTGGAAACGGATGTTACGTAGCTATCCTGTGGACAGAACAACGCACTAGTGCCTCAACACTACAACATATCCAACCACAGCTAGTTCTACGTATTTTTTAATCTCTAGTAGTATAGTAATAAATAAAAAAATAAATTTTACAGTGTTAAATTAAAAATTTAATCACAGTAATAAATAAAAAAATCAATTAATCGGTAACATTACTTATAAAGAAGATGCAATAATAAAAATAAGAATAATAATTAATATGTTGATTTTATAGCACTGTTTAATGATGTAAATCATACGAAGGGCTCTCTTAGTTCAGATCGTCTGTAGGTCTTTGGGAACAGCGTGGTCCAGTCCTTTGCTGAGAGTGTTAAAGCTCTGAGTTCCGCATGCATCAGGGGGAAGCGAATTCCATGTATTTGGGCCTGTCACATTAAGGGCGCGTTCATAGTAGGCAGCTCTGTTAGCTCTATGGGTTCTAGTAAAGTTTTGGGACCATGTGATCCTACAGAATTCAGTGTAACGTTTCTTCCCATTCCCATTGGTTCGACAACTTCTTCCGACACAGCTGTTGTATGTAGTACGGTGTCAAGTTGTTGAGAGCTTTATACACCATCAGACATAGCTTGTGGTGTGCTCTTTGATGAGTGATGAGATTGCAAATTTTATCAGTGCCAAAAATTAATCGGGCAACAGCATTAAAAACCCTCTGCAGTCTATAAAAGTGATGTTTTGACTAGCCTGCATAAATGGTAAGTATTACAGTAGTCCAGATGTCAAATCACAAGTGCATTTATAAGCGTTTTTGCTTCACTTAAGGGAATGTTTCGACGAATATTCTTGAGCTGTGTTATTCGGTGAAAACAAGAACTGACAGTTTTTTGTCAAGTGATAGTCCAGAAAATGATAGCATAGAAAAGAAAGTTATCCTGGGCAAAAGGTTAATGCGAAAAAACCTGGAAGATTACCATTATGATGAATGAATGCGTTGTATCTGACTGGAGAGACGTCAGCTCTCTGATCTGAAGACGATCCAGGACCGAGACTTGTAGAGGTGCAATATAAGACATGTCTCATGTGATTGAGGCCACTACGTGTCAATACTGACATGAAGAAATGAAGAAGGAAACTGATTTTCGAAAATAATAAAGAAATAAACTAAATTTTGGCGAAGTCGGCAGAACAGTTTTCGCGGTCATTTTCTTATTTTTTGCCAATTCGAGTACATTATTTTACATCCAAGTTAATATGAGAGTTTACCATAATTGATGATGGTCAGCCATACTGAAGTGGTATTTTAATTTTGAGGCGATACGTTATTACTGGTGAAACTCGGAACATGTTTATGGTTTTTCTTTTTTGCAACTTATTGATGCGAGGTTTGCTCAAAAAATTCGCGAAATTTTAGTTTTTATCAAAAAATCTCTATTTGTTCATCAATATTTATTTTATTTCCTTCAAAAAAGTCTCATCGGGTGTAAACTAGATAAATAGACTTCTGGCCAATATGGCCTTTACTTCCTTTAGCGATTCGGTCGTTATCTTCTAGATCATCCTTTCATTTTTTTGTCTTCGGGAATCGACAAAAGTCGCAAGTGGTCAATTCGACTGACGAATCATACCGGTGTTACTTTTAGCCAGAAATGTCTAAATATTCGTTCCATTCTTTCCATAAGTAAATATCGCTGAGCACACTAAAACACGTGTAACCTTTTCCATAGCAAAAAATTAAGTAATCATCTAATATGGCTACCAATGTCAAGATATATCAAGAAAAGTACCGAAGCAACAACAAAAATATTTTGACGTATAGACTTATTCAGTCTGCGAAATTAAAAAATTCCGCGCATTTTTTGATGAAACTGCATTTTTAATCAAAATTTTAAAACATTTGCCCCCATTGAATTTTATACCAAACCAGTACAAATAAAAGAACATAAGATAATTGTAAACAATTTTTAGCCCGTCTTTTTGTAAATTAACTAAATTGATGCATTTTTTTCAACGTGTTTTTTCGTCAATTGATTCGTGTTAACATTAACAGTTAACAAGGTTGTCCATTTTTTCCGAACACAGAAAAGATTTGAATATGAGGCAACACATTGAGAAAGCGTTGGTCCAGATATTTGCGCAGTGGCAGAATCCGAGGGATTAGATGCGCAAATAGTCTCGTGAGAAGCGTTGCTTGTTCGAGGTATGGTCCAGGATGAGTTTAATGGCCAGGTGCTGACCGAATGACGGATGCTGCTGATTTACTCTCCGAATAAAACAGATTATAAAACATTTAAGCAGTTGATAGGGATTAGCCGGCAGATTTATCGCGCTCCTCGTAGGACGGAACACAGCGGCACGCAAAATGGTGGATGACTTAAAAAAACATTTTGAAATATAAAATAAACACTTCGCGAAGAATTTATTTGATGTTGAAATTTATTGATACTGCGGTGGTCAATATGCCCTCCTTTTCCCAGGATAACGAGATTGTTGTAAAGGCGATTGAAAGATTTATATATTTTAAATTTTTAAATATTATTTTATTGAAATAAAACAGATACATGTTACAAAAGAAGGATATTGAACTTAATATAAGTAGTAAAATGGTAATAAATAACTTGCATCCGAAGATATTTCACAAAGTCAAATATAAAATCAGAGTTAAAGGTAAAAAGAGACTTAATGAAAATTATAGATATAGACACACTAGCAGAAAAAAATATCTATGTACATACTGTGATATTTTTCACTTGGTTTTAAATATTGAAAACGATTTTCTTTAAGAAATGTCGAGACATCTGTCAAATGTCAATATTTTTATTATTACAGCAAAAATATTTAATAGTTTTACGATAATTAAATAAATAAATTATTGTGTGTGGTGTGTCTGTAATTTGATAATATTTATTACTACTATCGTTTCGAGAGGAGCAGTCTCTCGCATCATGACAATAACAAACCTGAATATAGAATTTTGACAACGTATTCCAATAGGGCAGCGGGTCGTGTAGTTGGGATGATTGTTTCGGTCATTGGGGGAAACAAATTAAATTTAGTTTAATTAAGATAATTATGTTGCACCACAAATCAACTGCCATATCAATCAATACTTTTTTAATTTGTTTTTAATTTTAAGTTTGTAAATACAGTGGAACACGCTTAACATGAAAAACCGTTTAATGTGAAAAATATTTTGGTCCCTACGAATTGCTGAATATAATTTCGTACATTTATTCTCTTTAACATTAAATAAAAATAATATACTGGTTGCCACATGGTCGCCATATTTTTTACTGTTTGTGACTTTATGACTAAACTTTCTATCAATATCTAATAATACGCAAGATTATCGCTTGCCGAACACTACTACCACTATTTTAAACACTATCGGCTGTGTCGTCATCGAATTGACTACTGTTTTTGGCTTTACGAAACGATATAACTTTCTATCGATTAGGACGTGTGAACATGAAATTCGTGTAAAGTGAAAAAATATTTATAAGTAATACCATTCAACACATTGCAATGAGATGAGGAACCTTCTGAATACTGACAAGAATACGACAGCATTCTCTCGAATATTCCTTAATATTATTTACGCACGCACGCAAACTGTTTTGGAACGTCAAGAGCAAGTCTCTAGTAATCTCTGGAAAGATCCATAAGTCTCTCGAATAATATAACCTATAAATATAACAGCGTCACGCAACGCAGGGTCAGGCACACTGCTTTCTATACAATATTCTATTTTATACAATATTCATTGTATCAAAACTGACGTAGAGTACAATGTTTTAAAAAGGAGTGAAAATAAGATTGCTATGATACCCCAAACCCCAAACCCGATTAAGTTTTAAGTTAGTTAAAAAGTTACTGAAATTATCATATTCTTCATTAAAAAAACTAATCCCAAACAGAAAAATATTATCTTAAAAATATTATTTTCCTGACGAAGAAGCCATTGGCTTCGAAACATGTTGATTTTTTTCAATAAATAAGTGGTTTTAACAAAGTTAATTTATAACAATTAGAAAAATATTATCTTTTATTTACAAATTTGATTAATAAAAAAATAATTTAAATTAATTCAAGTACCTGACCATATAAATGTTAGAAAACATTATATTCAGTACCATGAAAAATAAATAATTCATTTCCATAATGAAGAAATAAGTGTAAAAAAAAATATAAAGGAAAAATAATATTAAATTAACGGACACTTAAAAGGACAACACAATAGCAATTTGAGATGTTGATTAGAATACAACTCTCAAAATAAGCTGGATGATTGAAATGATTAAAGAAAAATAAGTAAGTATTTAAAACAATAAAAATCAGAAAATTACATTAAGTCCCTTTGATTCTAGTTCTTCACGTTCCTAATACAGACTCGGTTAAAAAGTTCCATTTTAAATTTTAAGGTAAATGGCTAACAGTCGTTTTAAGGTGTAGTAGACCTCTTTCCATTTAAGAAAGACAATCGAATTAGTATGTGTAAGCCGTGCGTCCGACGCATATTTTTTAGTTGTGTCGGTGTTTATGTTAGTTTATAAAATATATATTTTTAAATATTTAAAAAAAAAATTCTATATAAAAATAATTAAAAAAAAAGTTTTTTTTAACCTCAAAAAATGTTTGTCTTAAAATGTTTTTATATTACACACTATTTCCATTCTTGGAATAACATAATGACCTGTTAATAATCTTTATTTTATTTTTAATACTTCTAATATAATATAAGAGAGCAAAATCCAAAAAAAAAGTAATCGTTTACTAAAATAAATTGAATTTTTTTTTCACAATAACTTAAAATATGTACACATATTAGATTATATGTATTTAATTTATGTATAGTTTTTGATTGCTGTAACAGCTGAAGATACCAGGAGGGTCATACGAGTATTTTTGTTACGAGGGGACATTAATAATAAAATTTTAGTTGATTATGACGCGAGAAGCACTACTATTATGACATGAATAGACTCAAATTTGATTAATTGCATATTTCATTTATATCTGTGGTGATTCCAGCAACGGATAAAAGAAAGTTTCTGAAGATCAAAGGCTTTTAATATTATTTAATATCGGATTTGAATTATGGATCCCACAAATAATGATATAGATAAAATAGACATATTGAACAATTAATAAATAATGAATATAATGCAAAATTCAAAAAGAAATTGTCATAATATGACTGATATTTTTTCAGATAACTATAAATTCTAACATTAATTCTTGCGTGTTACATTTACAAACGCTGGTTATAAAACTCGCATTTATAAAACTTTTTCACTATTAATATTTGTAAATATAAGTTCAATTAATTAACTATTTCGAATATTACGAATAATAGATAATTAGGTTAATCTTACGACAAAGATTAGCGACCCAACGCTTACCAAGGACCGTTTTATGGGCGAAGATTTACATATCGATCCTACTCATTCACCGCCAGGATGGTATTTTTAATGCCACATGGCAACCATGCTACGCCGAAGTGCAGCACAGCAGCAATACATTACGCACGGCTGCCAAAAAAATACTATTTATTGAACTTATTTCAAAATTTATTTAAAATATTATATCAAAATTGCATTTTTTTAACAAATAAGACAACAGTAATAATGAATATTGATAGTGATTGACGCAATATAAGTGACAATTAATATAATGATTTGTCACACATAACACTACTTTATGAAAGCGTATTATTTTAAATACAACCGCGAATATATACAATTTTGAAATATCCACTACCTCCAGCAATGTTAAAAGAAACTAGATATATTTGGGTGGATGTATGAATGGCTTCAAAAAAATTTATATAAATTCTTAAATAATTTTCGAGAGGTGAAACACGCATGAAAAGCGATGGGAATAGTATATGCTAGGTGCCAATTTAAAACAAAAAACTTCGGTCTTATGAAAATTTTTTGCATGAAAACAGTTGTTTTTTTTTATAAAAATAACATAAAAATTAAAAACCAATTGTTTTTATTTCTAACGGATTAAAAAATAAAAATTACTTTTTTTTTGAATTAAAAAAATACTAAGACTCCTTTGTCCAGTAAAAAAGTGATGATAGCCAACATGATTGCTACGTTGAACGGATAGGGCACAAGAAGAAGAACATAAAATGTGCAAAATTATATAAATTATTAATTAAGATAAATTATAGATGTCTCGCGGAGACGAGGCTACTTATATGTATGGAAGTCTTTATTGCGCGTTTATACAACCCACAACCATAGTATATTAAAGTATACAGTATGTTGTCTCGGCAGTGTCCTTGAAATAAATACCTACGGCCGCTTGGTACTTAAACTTGGTTAAACACGCACCAGGGTTGCTCATTGACTGACTCTTTAGGGTTTGGGGTGCCATAAATTGACGTAAATGTATGCGCGGGAGCGTCTCACACTGCTTGCGTCCGTACGTTACTGCAGCCCTGCGGCGACCGCGCAAATCGAAGTATACCGAGATTTCGAAGGGCGTCGTTTCGTCTGTTTGTATGAAGATGTAATACTGTATGTTATACTATACTGTGCCATAACCTGCCTTAAGTTATCACTTAACACAACGTGAGCCCTGAAATATGTTTCAGGGCCAATGGTCCCTTCGTCAGGATACAATGTATAGTAAATCGAATTATGGATAGTAAAAAATAAAAAAGAATGTATGGGAAATTAATAAATAATTAAGTACTAACACGAAATAAAATTTAAAAGATAATTATTTGTAATGTAAGTTAGGTGGGTAAGATAGTTTATGTGACAGAAAATTATATCTGTATAGAAAATTTCCTTTAGTGTCATCAAAACCATTACAATGGAAAGTTACCGATTTAGCACAATCAACTGGTTAAACAGCTTCGCCCATCGGGTCAAGTTTCCCTGGTCCAGCTCCGTGGTCCGCGGCGTGAGAGTGACCGATGGCGTCCGTGCTAAAGGCTTATCAGAACGAATTGAGAAAACCATAAACAATCCCAGAGAGTGTAAATATGACAGCGACATCTCTTGTCCGGCCGAAGACGATCCATCACCGGCCGGAACCATTTGATATTCACGATTGCAGTCGAATTCCCGATCTGCATACCGATGACATTCACCAGCCATTTGCCGGACAAGATGGAGGGATGGTTTTGAGTAATTGTTGCGGCTGGAGGCCTCGTGGGTGATCCGAGGCTCCGCGGCGGACTCAAAATTAATACTTAAACATTTGTTATTGCAATGCCGGATAAGGAAAGTCATGTGACGGAAGATGGATGACCCGTAGCTCGAGCTTGTGCTTTCGAGTATCGATTAGCTAGTTGGCCAAATGTGTAACGCAATTAGCTTGCAGCGTCAATGCGTGTCAATGTTAACTTCTTTAATAACTGAGAAATGATTTTGTGATGACGTATAATTAACACGTAAAAAGTTTGCATAAACATATCTCGGGGCCCATGGTCCCTATGTATACTAAAAATTAAACATCGAAGTATGTATAGACATTAAAAAAAAAAAAACAAAAGTAAGTATATATAAGTTAAGAACAAATGTATAAAACAAAAATTAAAAGGTAGTTGCGAACACGGGTTATTTATAATATTTAATTTGTTACTATACTATTTTTTTTTGTATTTCTAAAATTTCTAATTTATCCAATCGTAATCCTATGATATTTGTATGTAGAATTTTCAAACTCTTATTAATGTCAAAAGAATGGTTACTTTCCAAAAAGTGTTTAGAAAATTCAGAAAAGTTATTACTTTTTAAACATCTTAAGTGCTCCTAAATTCTAATGTCAAATAAGTTTTTCCAGGGTAAAAATAATTACAGTTGATATTGATAAACCACGATTTTCTAAAATATAATCCTTATCTTCGTTATATAAATATATATTTTAATTTAGTATTAGTATAGAAAGCTGGTTGCATAGAAATTGTTAATTACTTAAAGATACATTTGTATTGCTTTTGTAATGTAAGCCACATTCTGTTTTTGGTTTGCCTCTTCTTCGAGTGTGAGATGACGAACCAACGACAGCTTGTTATGAAGAGAATCAAAAATTTATTTATAAGAAATTTAAGAAAAAATTAAATACTAAGTTTTAAACCGCTTAATTGCTATATATTTGTCAACTAGTTTCGGTTGGACTCAACCTTCTTCAGGACAATTACAATTACAATATAATCAGTCTATATTGTAATTGTCCTGAAGAAGGTTGAGTCCAACCGAAACTAGTTGACAAATATATAGCAATTAAGTGGTTTAAAACATAGTATTTAATTTTTTCTTAAATTTCTTATAATGTCAAGCCACAAAGTGTTTTCTTGCTTTGAAAAATTTATTTATAATTGAGGTTCGAAAATGCTAATAAAATTAAGAGAAGGAAAACACTTTTACAATAAGCTTTAAATAAAATTATTTACTTAAATTAATTGATTTTTTAAAACCTTCCGAATTCTGATTATCAAATACATACTAGGTGTTTTCAACCCGACCATTATTCACAGGAGACAAAATTTTCAAAACCCCACTTCTTACGTACTGCGCAAATGAAGTCGTCTAATAAATCCAACATTAAAAAAAATAAAATGAAGTATTCACTTAATAAATAATGTTACTTATATTATTTCACTTTCAATAAATCAAGAGGTGATGCCGCAGAGGAAACGTGTCCACATTTATTTAAAAAAATATGCAATTGGAATATTTCGTCTTGCTATCTTAGAACTTACTTGCAAGAGATGTAATAATATTTAAACAAAATCAAAAATTATGACGACTTTTATTATATTTTAATATTCTGCCCAAATTGCCGTGTTTTTAAATGATTTCTAAAAATTAATCAAAGTCAAAAATGTATGTAGGTATCTACTAATTTATTAATAATAATTTTTATATTGGCAATCAATTAATAAGGCAGGTGCAAGTTTTGTGAGAATTAATTAAAACTTGTGGAATGTCTATATTTAGTTAATTTGATTCACGATTATAACACTAAATAATTATTTTTGTAAAATACGTGCTATCATTTCATTATCAGTTTTTAAATATTTACTGCTGGACGAAAGTCTGTCCATATATCTTGCATTTTTCTCTGTCCATTGTTTTTATCTGTCGTGCATTTGGATGATTTCATCAGTTTAGTAGGTTTTAGGGCGGCATTTCGGCCTCTTGTTTCCCCTCAGGACCACTGGATTATTGATTGTCCGTCCTCCGAGGGATGTGATCTGTTCACTGCTATTTAATTTTGCTGGGCACTATTAAATATCTATGAGAAATGTCAAGACATCTGTCAAATGTCGAAATTTCTATCGTTATAGCGGAAATACTGAATAATTGAATATTTGGATACTTTAGATGAAGAGATTAGTGGATGTGTGCAAAACAAACTTATTTCTATCAACAGAAACTGAAATCATCTGAAAAAATATTAATACTGGTTTTATATAATAGTAATCGTATGTATACTCGTAATAATCGTCGAAATTGACGAAGTGGACAATGTTATATAAAAGCGGTCAATACATGATTGTTAATGTGAATGGTTTTATTTAAAAATGTAGTCGTCGTGTTTGAAATAGTTTTGAATATCTAAGAATTTTATTATTATGTAATAATTTATCATTAAATCTCTTTATATGCAAAATTTATGAACAGGATTTATTATTTTGATAAATAGGATCCCAGTTGAGTGTAGGAATTTTTTCCCTACAAACGTCACTATACGAGTTGTAAATCAATCTAGTGTTTTTGCGCGGGATTTAAAATGCGTAATTCAAATCATTATATAAGGTTTATTACTGAAGATACATTTTTTTTGCTTTCACGAATAAATTTTAATATCTCTCGGAATTTAGATTATTTTATTTTTAAAATTAAATATAGCGTTAGTAATTTGATAACAGAACATAGTAATAACATAAATAAATTACAGTAAAAATATGGTCATAAGACCTCTTACAAGTACTCATCTATGTATCATAGCATATACAAATAATTTGGGTAGGAATTATACACTGAGAGTCAAATAAAATATGAAATATTTACATAAAAAAAATATCTTTAAATAAAATAACTATTTGTATAACACCGCTTTATTGAGTATACACCAACTAGTTTCAACTCACAGCTGAGTCTTCATCAGGGTGGAGTATTAACTAAACAAAAACAGAATTACAAGCAATCAAGAAAGCATTAAGGGAGGAAAGAGACAGAACGTCAACTGTGGTGGGGGTTGGGTGAAAGAGAGCGGGCATGAGTAGGTGCAATAAATAATAAAATAATCGTAAAAAAAATATTTTTTTCGAAAAAAGAAATCTCCGAAAACAAATTATTTTGGAAAAAATATTTTTACTCTAAAAAAGTTACGGACGTTACACAAAGTTACGCGGACCAACGGACAGACAACGAAATTATTATAATTGGGATTTTTTAATGGAAACACATTTCATTGCGAAACTGAAATTATTTTTAATAGTAAATTTAGTTATTTTAAAATTTATTACAATTAGAAAAATGTACAGAAAAAAGTAGCTACGGAAAAAGTATTTGTAATCACTGGGAAACGAACCCGGAACTATTTTTTTTCCGGAGAATGGCGATATCTATTAAAAAATTATTTGTTTAGCACCGGGAAACGAACTCGGAACTATTCCCGGGGAACGGCGATACCAATTTCACCACAGTAACCATCTACGATAACGAAAAATACTAGACTTACATCCTAACTATTAGAAGACTTAATTCCATGAAACGTTAATCCGTGTACCTGGAATTATATATTCTGTTCTGGAATATATTATTCTGGAAGCTTTAAACCGTTAATCATTGCTATTTTATTTCATCATAACATGTTATGAGTTACTGAATTCTTTTTCTTCGTAATGTTCTTGGTAGAGCAATTGTTGTGGTGGCTGAAGATGGTTTCAGATCCGAGAACACATTCATGATCCTTTTGGTACTAATGGTATTTTTAACTTGCTACTTTTCTTGCGTGTTGTCTTGGTCGAGTCCCGGACATGTTATTGGATGGATTATGCGTTTTACTTATTGTTCCGTGTGGAATCAGTTTAAACATCTGCTTTGTTCGCTTTCTCAATGGGGGACTATTAATATACCGCGGCGTTATATCCTGCGATCTACGAGGATGCAGGAAGTTGGGCTTAATGTAAGATGTTGTCATTTGATTTATTAATACAAACTGAAGATCAAATAATCACAAAAATGGAAGAAATGAATTCTTAGTGTTAACTAAAAGGTAAGTTATAGGTAGGTACTTCGTGATGGTATCAAATATAATATATTTTAGAAAGTAAATATAATTTTTATAAACATTAAACATAGGTATTTAGAAATATTAAACAAACTAAAAAATGAGAAACCGAATACACTAAGCAAGCTAATTATGTGGTCACGGATCAGATCTTAAATGTAATTTTTAAAATTATTAAAATTAATATTCCTTATTCTAAAATTATTCTAATATTTAACTCACACAATTAATTAACTGATGCGTAATGATAAAGTTTTGTACACAAACTAAAGAGACACAAAGATATGTAAGTATGTAATTGCATTTTTTGTGCATCTTCAGTTGTCAGACCAGATAACGTCACTTTAATAGGCATCCAAAATAGAAGTACGAAGTGAATTATTTATTTTATAATAAATTTGTATACAATTTCAAGGTCTACATATTTTGATACGATGACGCTTAGACATTAGAAAGAGCAGAATACAATTAGACAAAGACATGACACAAAGTCATGGATCACGTTAAAATGTGACTCAACCGGGCTACGAAACAGGGCTGGCACTAAATATGTAAAATAGAAGTCATTACTTATTGAATAACTGATTTTTAATTAAGATAAATTATAAAAGTCTCACAGAGATGAAGCTATTTCTATGGGAAACGTGTGTGGAAGTCTTTGAGCTGGCTTAAGTGATAACTCTACAAAATGCAATGTTCAATTTAATAACAAACAATACAATAATAAATAATTTAATCGACCATATTTATTTAAGTTTTAAGATAGTGTTAGTTTGGAGCAGGTTATAAGACTGACTATTTAGTATGTTGTTGTTTTTTTTCTTAATAAATCTGTTTTAAACATGTTTTGTAGGATTAAGTAAGTTAACACTTAAAATGTTGTAAAAAAAATCGTTACTCGAGAATATTCCACTTGCCTGTGGTACCTACACTTTATTTACGTCGTTTCTATCGCACAGATTCGTTACTAAAGTATTCCGCATATAGGTATTCTTTATCCGATGGCTGACTATGTTTACTCGGATCGCCCGTTCGCTCAACAGTGGCGTTCACTGGATGTCGAAGACTGTCCACTGCGCGCGAGGCGCCGTGTTTTTATATTGAATGTTTTCTCTCGAATCTTCTTCCAAATACTTGCGTATTCCAGATGTTTCCAAATCATTCTTAAACATTCCAAAACGTTCACAATCACGTGACAATACAAAGTAAAATAAATACAACGACGGGTAAGGGCCTCACCGATACGGGACTTTTGCCAAACCCTGTTTTTCGTGAAGATTGATGGTGCACGACTTTCGATCACGTATTGCCATCACCAGGGTTCATGTTTTAGCAGATCGGGCGCAGTTGTGGCACAAAGGTAAATGATATCTGCCATTGATATACAAATCGGTGAAGAATTGCATACACACATCGCGCCCATTGTGTCCGGCATTGTATACCACGGCATGTCGGAAAACATTAACGTAATTGAAATATGGTTTTCCCTTTTGCACTTCGCATAATTTTTCATTTTAATTCAGAATACCAAAATATAATATGTAACTTGCAGGCGCGTGCAGTCAGTACATTACGTACAAGCATGACGTAACGTAAACATATATTTAGATTTTTTATTTTATTTAAATAGAATATTATGATTATCAACACACATATGTACATCAGATGGCGCAAATAACGATGGGTATAAAATATAAATTAAGTATAAGTTAAGTATTAAGTATAAGTATGTAACAAGAAAAAATTTGCAATATTCTCTATGTAACAATAATGGTCACTAATGCTAACAAATAGCGCTAATAATAATGAGTTATAAAGAATGAATTATTCTCTGTGTAACAATTTTCGTCACTAACACTGCCAAGACGCCACGTTAAATAGTGCTGTTCTCACACCCTTAACTTGTGGCTGAAAAATATAATAAAAATACATAGTTGCAGCGTAATATAACAATTAAAAATTGTCGTAGGAATATTACGAAACAGATATTTCATTTTATTTTTTTCGTAGAAATACTAGTAATGTACAGCTCATTTCCAAGTACGCACTGCATGGAGTAGTAGACCCGTTTTTATCCGGAGTAGTAGACCCGGATAAAAAAATATTATCTTCCCAAAAAAGAAAATTGGAATACGGACAAAATTAAAAGATTGAATGAAAAAATCCTACCCACCTAATTTTATTAAAATTTCCACCGTCTTGCATCAAAGGTTATTACTGAATCTAAGCACGTTCAAATAATATTTTGAGTAAGCGAAATTACACGGGAAAGATTCGAACCTCAGACGCGCGGACGGCAATACGGCAACTTAACAACACAGCCACCACCGCTTCTCCCTGACTTGTAAAAAATATACTATACTACATATTGTAAGAGCAGGGCTCAGCTATGACGTGAACCATTTATTTTCGCCGCCTCAGTTCGACGTTTGACAGGCTTTTATTATGTAATATAAACTTAAATAATATCCTGTGATTTTTCACGGGTTCATTCTGTTACGTAAAACATTGCTTGATGTTCGCCCTTTCATATATGGTGCATCTAGAGTAAAAGAAAAAGAAGAAGAAAACAAATCAAAAAGGAAAGATATTGTTTTTATTATTTTTTAATTTCACTGTTTATTTAGTTCCATATCCCAATTATAATAATTTCGTTGTCCGTCCGTCCGTCTGTCTGTCTATCTGTCTCCGTAACTTCGTCTAACGTCCGTAACTTTTTTATAGTAAATTTTCTTTCGTAATTTTTACGAATTTTTTTTTCGAAAATTAAATACTTATTCCTTAGGAACCGACATGTAAACGTACCGTAATTTTTGACAAGTTACAAAGCTAGTTTTATATTACTTTGGCTAATACATGACTTACATCAAAAAATATATTGTAGTAAATAATCAAAAAGTTTCTCGTAGGAAACTTTTTGCACTCCAGTTATATTACAAGATACAACAGCCGTTTTAAAATATGCAAATATAAAGTCGTGGATAAAACGTGAAAAGTAAAATATTTCGAAGGTTACGTTATTAATTTAAAACGACACTCGTTCTGATATCTCCTTACTATGGTCCTCGATCCGCGGTTAAGCAATAAACGATCTAAATGTTACGCGACTACTTATATTTATAGACTAATCCCGCTTGCTAAGCGCAGTTAATAATTTGTAATATTTGAACTAAAATGGTAAGCCGGCGCGTGATACAATCTCCTATCGGAATCAGTAAGGACTGCTCATAAATTATCTCCTAAGTCAGGTGACTTAAAACAAAATTAACCTTATAAATAATGCGGCGAGGGGAGCCTGGCGCACCGTGGGACAAAAAGAGAAATAAAAATTAAATTAAACACAAATTCACTTAGTTTAAACCACTCCGGTTTCGTAAACATCTTCCCTTCTTAAACTACAAATTAAACATTACAAAATATGAGCAATTATATTCCTATTTTCATAGCACAAGCGTTTAGCTTAGTTTGAAAATAGTAAGAATATTGATGTGACACGTATTCCGTGTTCGCATCTCTATTTTTTTTTTTTAAATTAAAAAAAAAATATATATTTTTGGCAATTTATTTTTGTGTGTATCTGTGTCAAAAATTCGTATGAAAAAATGTCAATTAAAAACTTAAAGTTTTATTCACTCTTTATTTTACGTGAGGTCTATACATAGATACGAAAATATCTAGTGAGACAGGCCTCTGCCCGATTCGTGAATCTGTGAGAATAGGGTAATTTCACGTTTTTCAATAGAAAAATCTTAACTCTGGTTTTGAAAATACGTTTATGAAAAAGATTTGTTTTTTTATGTGTACATTAATTAACATTAAAAAATGATTTTGAAAATCACATTTTTCAACTCCCGCCAAAATGCTTATTTTCGCAAGTGACGCATTAATTTTTATGTCAATCCGACGTTTAACACGTAACAACACATTAGCGTATTTAGACGTTCATTCGTTTTTTTACAAGCCGTCTTTTTTGGGCTAGCATAATGTCTGGGAAAAAGTTATGTAGATATTGTATGGTACACAAAAAACTGAAAATTGAAAAAAAAAAACAATAATGTTAGAGAAAAATGAAGCCAACATGAAGGCATCCATTTTTTGTAACTTATCGGAATTTCCTTGTGAAAATCCTTCTATTATTTTAATGTGTGTAATTGTATTCTTGGATCGTTTATTTTATTAAAATAGTTCACAAACATCGCAAAATCTATATAAACACTTGGCAAACACGACTTAAAACAAAGCGAAGACGAACAGTGACCATAGAAAATAAACAAATTATCTATAATTCCTGCAAAGTGACGTCATATCGCGTTTTTATCGTATTTTTATTATAAAAATAACGATTTTTATTAAAAACATTATCGTACACCATCCATATTGAGTTACAATATATAATTTATTTTTCTGATTCTATTTAATATATTTTCATAGATGTCTGTAAAACGTTAAATTACCATTTTGAGGCCGGCAGCAAGACCAAGATGACCTCGATCAAAGTGCAATGATAAAGATTTTAACAGTTTATTGATACAAAAATAGCACTTTCACAGTACAGCATCAACTGAGTGCTTTCAAGGATCTGATATCGTAATAAAAATCTTATAAATTATCCTAATTTCGAATGTCTGTCTATTCGTAACTCGCTGAAATTAGGCTGGACTCACAACAACAACACTGATTACGACCGGCCGCTTACGAGGTCCGGGCGCCCGAGTGTGACACGTCAATCAGCACGCAGCTCATGTTACACTAACTAACTAACCATAAAGCCGTTTCCCCGCAAGGGTAGGCAGAAATGATAGAATAGATATTCCTCTACCCTGGCACACCACTTTTGCTTCGGCTACATTCATACATTTTCTCATGCATACTCTACGGTTGTTGAGGCTTTTAACAGGGCAACAGAAATAGAGGGTATCCGCGAAAGACCTGGATATGGTCAGATACTACAAATATGTTTCAAGCAAGGGTCATCATTAAATATTATTATGTTCCGTGATTTTTCATGGATTTGCGGTTAATTCTAATATAATTTTGAATCTAGCGTTAACTTTGAGATTATACATAACTGCTAAATAAAGAAAATAACTAACATTCAATTGACTCGAATAATATTGTATATTCATCAGGGCGGCATACGTTATCGTTATCATTGTACCGCATACCGTTCTGATGAAGATTGTATCTGAGAGTTCTAGAATCGAAATCAGTTGATATAAAATTATTAAAAATTGAAAATAATCTGTAATGTAATGTTTTCTGCATAATTCTACCAGAAGTATGTTTGACAAATCTATTTATGATGAGAGTGAAGAGGGCGGTTGCGGAAGATGGACATGACTAGATTGACCAGATATTGAAAGATGGTACTGTAAAGAGCCTCAACAATCATCGAGCTTGCATACAGAGATGTATGAATGTGGATGCCATTAATCATAGTCATAGCTGACATTTCGACTACAATATCACATCCTGATGTCGACAGTATTACCAGGTTATAATATTTGATTAAGATGTATGAATGTGGATGAATGAAGATGTATACGTGGATGATAAAGACGTATGAAGCGAAGATGTATGAATGTGAATGCCGTTAATTATAGTCGTAGCTGACATTTCGGCTACAATATCGTATCCTGATGTCGACAGTATTACCAGGTTATAATAGCTGATAAAGATGTATGAAGAAGTATATGTGGATGATAAAGACTATGAAGCGAAGATTTATGAATGTGGATGGCATTAATTATAGTCGTAGTTGACATTTCGGCTACAATATCACATCCTGATGTCGAAAGTATTGCCAGGTTATAATAGCTGATAAAGATGTATGAATGTGGATGTATGAAGATGTATGTGTGGATGATAAAGACTATGAAGCGAAAATATATGAATGTGGATGACGTTAATTATAGTCGTAGCTGACATTTGGGCTACAATATCTGACAAAGATAAAGATTTTTTATTTATAATATTTTGATGTAAAACGTGAGATCCGACAATAAAACTTCGGCAAAGTATGCAGAAGAAACTACATTGCAATCCGAATGCCGTGAAAGGCCACGACTGTATTTGATAAATATGAATATTCTAGTCACCACTGCGCCAGTGCACCGAGCTCTCCCCTACCGACTCGTATCTCCCGAGCTGAGGTTATTTATGGCCGAATCAAATGTTTCTTTTTTTTTCTAATTTTTTATTTATGTATGCCCACCGCTCTGAGCGCCCGGACGGCGTGCGACCGATCCACAGCGCAGGGGTCCGGGAATATGCACAACTCGTGTACCTACAGGCTACAGATGATGATTACAGGAATACCACTTCGAGGCTGCCAAGGACGGCTCACAGTACACAACTCGAGGAAATAATATTCTATTGTTTTCATACCAATGTCGCTATTTTTGTTTTCGAGCACAGTATGCCAACTTGTGATCTCCGTAACAGAGTGTCAGTTAATTTACTATAAACGGCTACCAGATTTTAGGTCTACCGGTTTCGAGACGTACCCGTTCCTTCGTCAGGACCAACACTATACTACTACGTTCACAACACTATACACAACAACCATAGTATTGTTACCTTTTTACCAATATTTATCACATGCATGTTAATCTTGTCAAGGACAAGCATGCACTGAGTAGCCTAGAGAACGATCAGGAATCTACGAGGGAGAGAGTGGATGTTACCAAATCTTTTGTGAAAGTTAGATTGAACTTCCACTCTGTTATAATATCTAACCATCACTCTGTCTAACACTTTTAATGTCTAACCACAAAGTTAATGGGTTAAATATTAAAAATATTAATAATATGTGATCACCATGTTTATAATCTTAATCTTAATTTTTTTTTCACAATTAATTTATATGATTTTGCAAATTTTATGTCCTAGCGGCCTACACGTTTAATTGACGTTGGCTAACATCACCGTATTTACCGCGGCCCGGAATAGCTGTAGAGTAGATTGGCCAAACCACTGTCTCAAGTTTTTCAGCCATGATGTTCTCTTTCTTCCAGTACTCCACTTCAAGAAATCTTTCCTTGCATCGTGATATGCAAGATCTTGTACTCCTGATCTTGTCCGAGATATTCACTTTTTCGGATTTTTATTGTTATAATTACTTCATTTTGCCCGAACCATAACATTTCCATTAGTACCTCTGTCTATCCAGTTTATTTAAAGTATTCTTCTGTATTCTTTTGATAAAGCACTAATAAAGCTCAAATTGTTTAAAATGTAATCATAAACAATTAAATAAATATCTTTGCAATCTACGAATTCACATCTCGATTGCTTTAAGTCGCCGTTTCAATTCTTCGGCAAGCGTCCACGCTTCATTACATAAAGTAATATCAAGAATACGTAGCATTTGACCATCCGCATTCGTAATCCAAGATTGAGAGTATAACAGCGAAACATCTTTTTCATGTGGATTAAAGTTGTACGAGCTTGCCCATTGCCATCCCATCTTGCATGATCCCAAGAATACAATACTTTGTACCTTCTCTTATTTCGTTCTAGCAATATAAAGCTTTCATTGTCAACTGCATTATGTTTACAAATAAGCGTGTATTTTGTTTTAGTTGTATTAAGTTCTAACCCGAAATTCTCACACGTATTCACTACTAGGTTCAGCAGAAGTTATGAATCCTCAATGTTACTTGCTAGAAGAATCGTACCTAGTCATCTCTCCACAATGCACTCTTATGGAATTCACGACACACATCCACGATACCTTCTACGTGTAAAAGTAGCTACTAATGTATGTACTTAATAAATTACAAATAATTAATATTCGTATTAATATCACCGAGTATTATCATGCCATACATTTTTGTACTAACGCTTCTCATACTGTTCTATATCGATACGATTTTCCTGGAGCTCCTATCTTCAAGCTGTCATGAATACTCTGCATCGTATACCTTTCTTCAACTCCCAACTTATTTTCACTTATTTAACGAACCGGTTTGCCAAATCAGTTTTGCTTTCGATCTAAATTTGTTCTTTCTTCGCTCACAACATCATAAATAGATTTCCTATACTTATGACTGAACGACACGACCACAGCAGTTCGTTTACTTTCATAAAACTAATATTATAAATAAAATTTTAATCGACATATTTATATATTATGGATGTAGGTACCTACATATATATTTTTTTATGTTGATGTATAGTACAGGAGGCACCAAACAATTATTTAAATGAGTTTTAAGATAAAATAAACTTATAGGTACGTCAGCAATATGTTCTCGTTCCTTCGATGAAGAACTGATCAGATTTTTGAGAAAATTTTCTGTATCTTTTATTATGTTGGTTAGCCTGCAGGATAAATAACAAGATAACGTTTTTAAATACGTAGAAAAAGATGAAATAAAATATTTCTTATTTAAGTCCAGCCGCTGGATTACACCTATGCATAGATAGGTACCTTCATGCAATATACATAGACCACTTTATTAGGGAAAAACATACTGTGAAGTCGAGCGTGGGAGGTGAAAATGGAGGGAAATACATTACCGTGCTGTTTAACCGCCAATTTTCGCAACGGCGCGCGGCGTCAAGAGACGCTAGGGGCGGGTTTCGCCTAACAAGTCGCGGCGCACACGCAGCCTTGGATGACGAGGGCCTATAAATCTCGCGCATGCAAATTTGATCCTTCGTGCCCGCGTCCAACGACGATTTTGACCGTTTGTAATTTATGGAATCGCTTAACCCAAATAGTGGCGACGCTGTTTACAATTTCGCGGCGCATACATTATTTATGTCGCGAGTGCGGAGACGTTTTCGCAACTATCGCCGTTGCGAAATTTCTGGGTGTTTCAATTACGAGTGACTCTCCCTTTCCAGAAACTCACGTGCCCGCGGAAAGAAATGGCTTTTGCGAAAGAATTTGACACATATTGGACTAAATGCCGGGGCTTGATGTTTCGAGAATTCTTTAGCGCGTTCGTTCCCGGCTTCGATATTTTACACCGTCGTAAAGAAGACAAATGAATCATCGTTTGCCGATGTAGCTTTTGACACGGAACAATCTATTAGTGAAGAATGCCTGTACGTGGGTGGTGAGCTCTAAGATACGAGCAAACATTCAAGATCCAATACACAATTAAGAACGCCTTTCTTTTCATAATATAAATGTTTATTTTTCTCACCTTTTGTTTGGGGTGTTCGCAAATTTACGACCGCTTAAGGGTTAAAACTCATTTAAATAAAAATAAACAATAGTGTGCGAACAAAACAGATACGAATTCTTGTAACTTATTATTGTTTTATTTAGGTGCAAAAAATACACACACACAGACACACATTGACAGCGAAATTTCAGGTATATTTTAAATAGGTTACCTAAAATGCGCATGTGTTGACCCAAATTTGTCATTTTCGTTCAAAACAATAGATCAGTTTTGTTTAACATTTATTTTACGAAATACTAAATGTATATTTTTGTGTCAATTTGTTACGAAACACAGATTGGTATACAGTTTTCATAAATACGTGTATATTTCGTTATATAAGTAGGTATTTTTCGTTCATAATAATTTTAACTTATTAAAGCGTGTTTTGGGAACAGAAAATTTCGTCACATTTTTATATATCTTCCCTAACCCTTACCGCCAGGCGTCGATTATCAATCCGCGCTACCTGTCACATGGTAAGCAAGCTCTTAACCATCTTAGCTATTCTCTTATTAGACTGTGGTATAAATCTAAAATAAATTTTATATGTGAGAATTTAGCGCATTAATTTAGAGTTTTAATGCATTTACATTTAAAAAATAAATAAACTAATGCCTATATTTATTTTATTTAAAAAACTACCCCTAATAAACTTTATAACAAGCCAGTACCTATTAGTGGAGAACTAACAATACTTGTAAACGGCTATTTTCTCGTCTTTTTTTAAGGCACTAAAATAATACTGGGTACAAAATACATAAAAAACAATACATTATTATTTAAAATTCAGCCCACCATCTAATGAATAAGAGCCAAGTATATATAAAAGTAATTAATTTTTCTACTAATAAATCTCCAAGGTAAGAAAAGATTGTCATCCTTAAAAATATAAATGGTTATGGGCAGGTCATCTTTCCAGACAATGGACAAAGAATATGCTCGAATGATATCCATGTTATAAAAATGATCTATAGGACGCCATAGTCTCCATGGATAGATGAATATATCTATTGAAGAAAGGATTCTTTAATTTTTGTAAATATTTGGCGTAGCTATTAGCAATTCGAAGTTAACGATCTCTATGATGACGTCACTAAATTTAATAAAATCCAACAAAAATAGTCTTCACCTTGTGCGCTGCTAATATTTCATCTTCCGCATGAGAGACCACATCCGAGGGTTAGATGGGACTCAGTGAGATCTCGTGATCCAACACTGGTAAATCAAATCGTTCATTATAAAGGAAAACAAATAAGAATTATACATTTTTTCTCACTATTAAGAAAATTAAATAATTTTCATTCTCCAAGTGTATAAATTATCCCATGTACAGGTCGATTTTTTGTCATGGCAATTAAAATATATATTGTGCAGTGTATGTGAACGATATCTATGCTATAAAGAGACAAAATTACATGACCGCTTCAACAATACCCTTGGCGCATGTTATCGGTTATGTGCACCGCGCGCAGTGCGTAAAATTAACACGAGGATAATGATTATTTAAAAAAAATTTTTTTTTGTTAAAAATGTCCTTAGGTTTTCACGGCCGTTCAGAATCTTCTGTGTATAGTTTTCTGGGATATTTTGCCGTGTATATGTGACCTCTGTGGCCAACGTTTCGGAACCCATTGCAGGGTCCATCATCAGCCATCATCATCATCATCACACATCAGCCCTGATGATGGACCCTGCAATGGGCTCCGAAACATTGGCAGGGAGAGGTCACATATACACGGCAGAATATCCCAGAAAACTATACACAGAATTTTTTTTTGTTGTTTTTTTTAATTCTTAAACCTATTATTTTATTCTTAAATATTATTAAACCAATTTAAAAAGTTTCAGAAATTTTTTGGTGGTTACTCATTATATTAATATAATAAAATGCACTGCTCAATTTTTACCATAATTTATTTTCATCATCAGGTATATACCCGACGATGGGAGGGACTGCTCCTCTTGAAACTATACTAGTAATTAACAACTCAAATTGTGTGTGTATTACAAAATTAAAATAAAACATATTTTAAATAATAATATTGCACCACGAAGAAGGTATCTGTCAAATCTTTCAATGATATTAAAATTTACTTTCTTCACCTAATTACTAGTTTCAGCCGATGAATAGCATTGAGTCATTATTATTATTATTAAGAAATGATTAATATCCCTTGTCCATAAAATAATAAAACGTTAAAAAAAATATGTACTTACTATTATATTATACTAATAAAAATAATGAATAACCGACTGTACAGTGCCATGGGTAAAAAAATCGATCTGTACTTGACGATAATAGCTGCACGCACGCTCTTTTGTTTAAAAAAATATATTCATATATGCGCAGTGTAGTGAGAACGACTCATCTCGAGTAAAAAACTCAACAGTTCTTATTTCAAACAATTAACATTCGCTGGGACCCGGACGCGCGGATTCCATGAATATCTCACAATGGCATAAGTGAGTGTTTGGCCGTAAGCCTAGAATCCCGTGGACATCTTAATTGAATAAACGGATAGAAACATCTTTTTGACATTGTTTATTTCGACCAACATCCAACGTTATGTGAGTTTGATTCAGGCGTTGATTTTTGCGTTAATAATCCTCATTCAGATGAAATTGATCCTGATTCTTGATTTTACATTATGCATTGACATGAACTTTTTTAATTCTTGTATTAAAATAATGCTTTAAGTTTTGAACTTTAATTCCCGTAAAATAATATCTCTTCATTCTCTCTCTCCATGCACATGAGTTGGGGCCGATTGTTTCAAGTTGGATTAAAGTAAAAGTTCGTTTAAAGCATAGATTTTTGCGTTCTCCACCAATCAAACGATCCGTTTCCGTAAAAATCTATGCTTTAAACGAACTTTAATTTTAATCCAACTTGAAACAACCGGGCCTTAGTCTCCTTTTGGAGAAGTACAGCTTTACAATTATGTATCCTTAAAATTTTAGTAGACTAGGAAAAAATAATAAAACTGGATGCAATATTAAATAAATAAAAAATGTAGAACTTCAATTCATCTTATATAAAATGTTTATAGTAGATAAGGTTCAGTTACTATATTTATTCATTATAAACAGTCGTTAAACGTGTAATTAACGCTTACGTACTATAAACGAAATTCGAAATACTTTTATACGTTGGGTACTGTCGCGTGTCGCGTGATAGACATTATTGCCCTTAGAATATACGCACTCTATACTTGGGCAGTAATTTTATATTTCGTTTAAGTTGTTAAATTATAAATTAATTTTCTACAGAGTTTCTAATTTTTTATCGATGAAAACTGTACTTACTCCCAATTGTTATAAAAAGGCTTTACAGTGTATTTAAATGAAACATTGTCCATCGGGAGCATTAAAGACCTCTTGATAATTTCTATAATATATAATAAAATTTTAATTCATTTGATTAGTTTACTACTGAATCAGGCGAAATAAAAACATTTCTTAGAAATTAAAAAAATATGTATGTAGGTATTTTAGTACTTTAGAGATTCCTTATGTTTTCAGTAAGAAAATTTTTGGTATTATAATATTAATTGATTTGGCGTTCATATTGTAGAGATTATTCATGATTATTAAATTGTACTAGCCTAATGCGGAGTAACAAAGTTAATATTTTACACACAATTTAATAATTTATTAAGATAGATAGCTAAAAAACAAAATCAAACGGCTGGAGACGGGGCTTGAACTCTGGGTCAGCAAACCCGAACGGGCCTCTCGACGCATGTTGCTACGGCCGCCTCTCCGTGGCCCGCCAAAAAGATAAAAAGAAGCGAACCAATATTCTGTCATTTTTGACGGGTTACAGCTAGTGATAAAAATAAGCATCTCCATCCGCATTTTATTTTATTTAGTTTAGCACAAACACAGGCATGACGTGCCCATACATTTGTGCACGATGGAATAACATCATTTCATCTAGATACCAAATTATAAAAATTTCGCAGTCTGTCCGTCCGTCCACCAGTCGTAACTTAATGTAATGTCCGTAACTTTTTTTTTTCTTTTGGAAGTTGTTATTTTTTAATTTTTATTTGCAGTCTGAAAATATGTCTAGGTATGTTACTTTGCGAATTGTACGTTCTAATGAATCGCGGTAATGGAGAGAAGTATACGATACTGGCATTAATTTTTTTTAAATGATATATTCTTCATATTGAGGTCATTCTAACGGGAACTTTTATTTTAATTTCGCAAAGAACATTTTTACACCCAAAGATTGATACCCATTGCGATGATTCAACAGTAATTTTAAGAATTTTTTTTCTCCTTATTTCGAATAGGAAAAAATCTACTTTTTCAAGGTTTGACGTAAAGATCTGGACCTGATTTGTGATTTCCAGAGATATCGATATTGTATTAACGCCAGTACGGATTAACGGACGGCGTCTGGACGACCACCCGATCGCGGTTACGTCTGACGGACGTCGCGGGGCATTCCGTCCGAAGGCGTCCCGACGCCACTTAGAATTCTAACGCGGTTATGCTACACAGACCCACCTACAGATACCAAAATAATATCGGAGAAATATCAAGATACAACGATTTTATTTAGGAGCTGAGACATTAATGTTTACCCGTAAAAATATCCAAGAAGTAACAATATTTAAAAAAAATAAAAACATAGCTTTTATTATGAACCCTTTATATGCGAGGATTTGGTTACCATTTTTTAGTGACAAGTACCTATTCATTTTTGTTAAGCTACAATATACCGTGGAGCCCAATTACTGTAGCAAAACACTCCAGACTTGAATTAGTCACACTGATGTATTCTGACCTCACCGGACATCGAGCCCGGAACCCTCGGTATGGGAAGCTAGTGTCATGCTAGACTATCAGACATATCATGTCACTGTACTACGAGGGACGCTTATATTTTAATGAACTTTTGTTTACTTAAATAAAAGATGCCAGAGATCTTAATGTAATTTGAATGTAATTTTTGTTATGGAATCTAAAGGAATAAAATATTGCACAGAGTGTAAGCTAAACGCGTTTGGTTTGATGGATGACCTCATCTTTTTTAGTACATACTTCGGTCTAGTTAAGGAGACAGTCAACATTTTAACTTATTAAAAAATTGTTTAAATGTAATCACCACAAATCGAAGAAGAATAACATTCAGTAAAATTTTGTTATGTACTTTAATATTGTTAATGACAACACCACCCTTTTTTTAAATACGAAAAGTAATTTATTTTTCAAAAACACATGCGTTAATACGTCTATCATTAAAAGAATTTGTAAAAAGTTATTATTAGTAGGTATGGTCAGATAATTATTATTTTACTTTTTACACACGATGCAGTTATTTGAGATTTGTATCCGATTGGTTGATGATTGATAACTGAAATTTAACTATTGTCTACTACAGATATCATCGGTTTAAGTATCATTACAAATTTATATCACTAAGGTACAATATCAAATTTAAATAAAATTATTTTTAATAGTAATCATCCACTGAAGAAATGTCTTAGTAGACGAATGGGTTATTATTAAATGGTATAAATTTTGTAAAAATAACTCGTAAGTTTCTAATTTTTTAATGTGAATGGTATTTTATAGGGGTAGAGAACTTTAAAACGAAATAAAACTCATAAAAATCGTAGTACTGGCCGTGGTATTGGGTTTATTGGAAAGATAATTTTAAGCTATTAGTGAAGTGTACTCGAAGAATTTTCTTTCTACAATAACTAGCCATGTGGCCCTGCATTTTATGTAAGTACTAGTATTTTATGTAATCAGTAGGTACATAATGTTTTAATAGTTTTATAATTGACAGTTATCACGACAACATGGTGCGTTGCCCTAGCACTGTAAAAATTACAGCTCAATAATTTTCTATTTCTTCGATCGCAATTACTAACGATTAAATTTAACAATTACATAGTTAGCTCTAACACTGGTTAAGTTAGTTCTTATGAATATTTCACAAGGTTTGTTCGTTGAATAAATTTTCGTTGACTGCTTGGATAGGCTCCGCTTAGCCTCGTTCGCTTTCAAGACACGAAAATTACCTCTGGCTATTCGTAGGCAGACTGTACTCCAGCCCTACATTTCTTAAATGTCATTGACTAGAAGGTTTTGTAGAAGTATTTTTTTGTATGAATAAATTATGCGGACCAGATCTATTCGCAAACTTAAGACCTGCAGCAACATGAAGTATATTTTTCATTCTTCTATAATATTCTGATTTCTTCCTTTTTTCTTACGCTTTATTCCTGTAATCATGTGGTTATAAATAAAATTATTGTGACTTCTTGTGGTTTGGCTATTGGTACTCACATCCCTTAAAATTGTTTCTTTTTTACTTTTAATAATGATAATGGACTTTGGCGCAGGCACTGCATCACTAAGCTCTATACTTTGATTAAGGAGCTAAGCGCCACAAAATTTATGAAATTGGAAAGACTTTGACTGGGTTATGTGGAGAGAATGACTGAACATAACAAACACCGAAGTCTCTGCTGAATTCAAGACCAATACGGCGAAGGATCTTAGCGTGGCCAAAACTAAAACTTATAGACATTTGCCTTGGAGATCCAGAACCGGAGGGAACTGGAGAGAGCTGGCACATGACCGAGAACAGTGGAGGAAGACTCATGAGAAGACCAAAACTTAACAGAGGGTGCAGAGTCAGCATTGATGACGCCTTTTTTGCATTGAATATAAAATGAATTTGTTTATTATATTCTAAATAGAATCCTAAGAATGTTCAACTTATAGTCCAAACAAAACGAAAGCAATCATCACTTCAAGAACATCTCAAATGTATCACACATACTCTTATCTAGCCAGAACAAAAACAGGACAATCGCGACTCATTTGCAACGGATTTAAATTATACGACGTGCCACAAAAAATAAGACAATTGAACACTGGACAGATTTAAAAAATAAGTAACAAACATACAATGTAATGTATGACGTATATAAATAACTGTATTTAAAAAAATCTAAATGTTGTATGCAAATGTATAGTAAATACAACTCCAGTAGTCTAGTAGCCATAATACTGGCTTCCTGACCGAGGATTCTGGGTTTGATTCCAGTTTGAGTAATTGGTTTCTTGTTGAAGTGTGGTTGTTATTTTCATGATGTCTTATCACATGTCCGAGAAATTAGTTTTGGGATTATTATTGTTTTGATTACTTATTTTTATTTACTCGTCCAAACTATAAAATCTCCATTGGTAATTCTGTCCATCCAGCATCAAAAATTATATATTTTAACAATAAATTTAAAAAATGTATTATTTTTATGCGAAAAATTGATGTGTGTCAGGTGAATTAACTGTGGAGTTGCCTGCTATCGAAATTAACAAAGGATTTTTCAAGTTCCTTATTTATACAATAATTTTTTTATCAATAATCAAAAATAATAATTTCGTTGTCTGTCCGTCCTTTCGTCCTTCCGTTTGCCTGTCTTTAATTCGTTCGAATTCGATGGGGCCTGAACCCCGGGCCACCAAACCCGAATCGGCCGTTCTACGCATGTTGCTAGGGTCGCTTCTTCGTGGACAGCCAAAAAGATATTATAAATATATAATAGGGCTTAGAAAAGACGCGATCCAATATTCCGTCAATTTTGATGGGTTACAGCTAGTTCTTATTAATAATTTGTGATTGACATTTATTGCTACGATAGGTATATTGCTTATGATAAAACAATACATCCTAAGCCACTTATTAGAGATTTTACAAAGAAGGCAAAAAACTGCATAATACCTAGATTCTTTACGATAAATAAATAGAATACGAGGAATTTTTTTAATTGAATAAGGGACACAAATAATTGTTTTTAAGATTGTTAAGACATTGTTAAGACAAATACATATTTTTTTTTACTAAAGTGTGGTATACAAGGTATTGTTTTATCATGAGCGATGTACTTTTTGTAAGCAATTTGTCCGTAATGTTATGCATGCATAGTTACAAAGCAAATTAGTTATAAATCATTTTTCGAAATTGTTTTCCACACTTAAACAAATCAATATAAAGACGCACACACACAAATCACGGACCAAGGAAATAATGACATGGTAATTGCTAGGTACGTGCACTTAATTGAATATAATGTCCGCGTTCAATGATCGCGCGGAGGTGTCGTTTTGATCTGGCTACCAGCACCGGGCCATGAATCAAATCATCTTGGGAGTGTGACTGCTCCCGGCTTGTTCACGTCTCCTCGGCGGATTGACGTGCACCAGCCGCCACCTCGCATATTCTTGTCTCGTGTTCTCCTTCGTATACGATCGCACCCGTCTTTGGAGAAGATTTCTCCAACGCCGCATCCGAATTAAAATATCTCAGATTTTTCTTGTAATTTTTAAAAATGGAATTTTGCATTTTTAAAATAAAAATAGAAAATGCAAGCATGAAATAGGTACCTACGTGTCGCAAAAATATTCCTACTATAGGGATGTTTTTTTTAGAGGTACGAATTAAAAAACATAATCATGGTGATGGGCGTGTTATTAGCTTTACTGGCAACATAATTTAATGCAATTGGTGTTTAAATTTGATTACGATGCGATACCGATACAGCTTTGTACAATTTACAACATTGTTTAAGTGAATTTATTTAAAGTGAAATGGCAAACCAAAATGAGCACAAATCAGCTGTCAGCTGCCAAATTGGCTGTCACCGGGAAAATTGTTGCCAATTCGAAAAACGAACATTTAAAAAAACATCCGATATTTAAACCCGTTGAAGTCCCGTCTATTAATGAGTAAATATTTGATTAAAAATTGCACATAGTTTTACTATTTTCACTAATGGTTGAAGGGATAGTTAATAAAGTAAAATTAATAAATTTGTAAGATATGATTTAAAAGTTTCGCTGGAGTACACAGACACGTGTCGATAATACTTTACCTTTATAGAAAGAATATGTATTATGTATGCCATTTATTTTAATATATTGAGAATAGAGTACGTTAAGCTGAAGCCTCCTCGGTGCGGCCCTGCTTGGCCAGTAGCTCTGAGCCGATTCTGAATGGCAAAAGCCATTTTTTAGAAATTATCCGGTAATCAAATGTACGACTGCAAACTGTGTCAAATGCTGAATGTAAATATTTCCACGTTCAATGTTACCTCGCTTTAATTGTGGAACAAAGAATATTGTAAATTACCATCTTTTCTACCGTTTGTCTGTTTTGTAAGCGTGACCCTGTCTAGACCAGGGGTCCGCGACAATTTTTTCGTTTTCCGAAAAAGCAAATTTTTTATTTATAATTTGAACGTTTGGGTGTCGATTATTTTGATAAATATAACAAGATGTCGTTCCTGTTTTCAGTTTCGTCACGCTGTTTTTTCAACTTTGGAGTGCATGATTATTTGCTTATTAAATAACTTTTTCTGAATAACCATAAATCCTTTAGCTCTTTTTCAGTAGGTACCTACCACTGTTTGATTTTTCTACGTAAAACAAGTTTTCAGAATAACGTAGATATATACCTCTTTCCATTTAAGAAAGACAATCAAATTAGTACGTGTAATTGTGTTGGTATGAACACCATTTCGTTGTGTTTATACACATTAATACCAACACAACGAAACAATGGGCGTCGTACGCACGGCTTACACATACCAATTCGATTGTCTTTCTTAAATGGACGGAGGTCTACTGATGACGTTCTTTAATATACATTATATTTACTCATAAGGGTTGATTTATAATTCTGTGGGCGAAAAGAATAACCGAATGAGTCAATAAAATTGAGTTTGAGTTAAATATGCAGAGTTATTCTTTTAGATACATATCAGAAAATAAATAAAATGCCACTATTTTTATTTTTTTGAAAATGACAATTGATTAATTATTTTAAAAAATTGGCAAGGAACAACGACATTAATCAACTTGGTTCAACGCTCTTCTGCAAAAAACAAAACTACTGGTGCAAAAATTAGATAAAAATATCAAAGGCTATTTTGAAAACAAACGAAATTCCCAATTTTTGTTTTGGCTTTCTTGAAAACCTGCAATTTTTTACTCATTTGGTTCTTTCTTTGGCCCACAGAATTATTATTTATTTAAAAAAATATATTGTAACATAAATTATGTTATTTATTCATATATTATTGGCCTTGTTATTGTCTGAGAACTTGTGCAGGACACATTTGGTCAATTTTCTCACTTTGTCATGTTTTCTGAGATGAGGAACAATCGAGAACTGATTAAAGTTAATGTTCATAGCTAGTATCCTAGTAGTACAATTTTCATCCCCTTCCACAGCCACCAAAAGGTCTTGATCTTCTAAATCTGTAGGTCGAACATTTCTTGACTGACGAGTCAGGTATTTTTATAATTTTTATTTTATTATCCTTGAAAGAAATGAACCACTTCTGACATGCCCTTTCGCTAATCATACCTTCGCCGAAAAGATCGTTGTGATAGCGAAATGACTCGGCAGTTTTCCAAGCTTTCTCGAAGTGGAACTAGTGAAACTATGAGTGGAATATTCTCAAGAATTCTAGCGAATTAAATTAATGCGAATTACAGAGTAGCGCTTCAGTTAAGTTCATGTCCAGTGATTCAAATAAAAGTTTAATTGTTTTATTTTTTTGTTTTCTTTTTTGTTTTATTTATTTTGTTTTAATGATATTAATTTCGTCTCTTACCGTCGTGACCATTTACAATATTATGAAGTTAGTAAATCACACTTTATTAAAAAATACTACAAAAAATTCAAGTTCAAATAGTGGCAAGTGCGAGTAAGCTTTTTTAGGCCGCAGGAAACAATTTATAATAGTCAATGTCTTTTAAGTAGATACAGCCAATTTCAGATTTGTGTAATGTGAGTTTTTACGAATTTAAAAAAGTTTATATTCGAATACTTTTATGGCTGATATTTCAGTTTTACAATTCAATTTTGTTCTGGGGCCGCACGTTGTCGTTGCCTGGCACAGAACTATTTATTATATTTCAGGTTGAATTTTACGAGGAGCATGAACAGAATTTACATCACAGTCAGGCCATTCTTTTAATTTCTGTTCACACCCACTGATTGACAGATTAGAGAATCTATTGTCTCCCCGGAGACACAGAGGTGATGAAAATATTTGTGCAGGATTAATGAGGAGGGCTCAGTCAACAGTTTAGTGTGTTGAATGGTTATCAAAGAAGTGATGAGGTGTTAGAAAATGTCTCGTGCTTTGGGAGTTACCTCTGGAAATATTTAATATTGGGGGTGTTTGCGCGAAGTCTTCCCAGAAAATTTTGGTAAATTTGAAGTCTACCAAATTAATTACAAATGGGCTTCTCGAATCAATGCTTGCCCGTGGTCAGTTCTTCTGTATGTATGGAGATTTATTTAAATATCTATGTTTATACCATCAGTGCCTGCCTCGCTTAGTGAATGTAAGTTGAAACAGGTATTTTTTTTTAAATAATTTTATTTTATTAATTTATATTTTTTTGTATCATTATTTTTAAAACATTTGTAATATAAGCTACGTATAAAAAAGTCAAAAGTTATTTTAAAAGGTTTTTAATATAAAAAATTAAAAAATATTTTTTAAGGTTTTTATTAATATTATTAGTCTATTGTTACTTGTCCCAGAATAAAAAATTAATGGAAATGATATGGTATTGTTTGTTGCTTTGTTTGGTGGAAAGTGCATTTGAGGTGAATAGTAAATTTTAATATAAATATACATGGATCATTCTCTTTTTTATTGACTTGTTTGGTATAAAGTCCCAACAATAATAAACAACTCTATTACAATTAAATTTTTTTTATTTTAAAATTTTTTACAAATACATTTTTTTTACAATATAGGGCTAGTTACATATGTTTGATTTTTCTCGTCCACATGAGTGACAAAGACTCGTGTGTAGAAGAGGAGTATCTTTACATTTTACATTTACAGAAATAAAATGATAAAATGTACATACTCATCAATTTATATGTATAGACAATTTAGTTATAACTAGTAAATAATAGGTACATATATATAATAATAAGTAAGCAATAAGTAAAGTTTTTATTTTGTATGTATTTTTATTTTATTTATTAAATATTTCTTTAGTGTTTCTAAAACTTTTGAGATATACCATCTCAAAGGTCCACCTTACATTATGAGAAGGTATCATGAAACCTATATTATTAAACAAAACAAAAATTAACATTTTTAAATACCACTACGTCACGAAAATGGACAGGGACAGTTTAACTACAACAAAAAAGAGAATGACCCCCCCTATCATTAAAGTCCCGTCAAAAATGAATGGAAAAAATCATACATAAAAAAATCTACCAAGGTATAAATGATATCGCGGTGCCAGAAATCTCTGGTATTGAATTAAATTTTTAAATGGGGAGTAGGTAGGTACTGAAATTCGAACATTCGAAGAAAAAAAATATTTTTGGCTCATTTTAAAAATATTATATAATATTATAATACTGTAGATATTTGTGTACAAAAATATCATACCGCTTTACGTTGATATCTTTCAAAATACACGGCCAGAAACATGAAACATTACTTAGCCATCGAACCCGTTCACGGAGACACGATTATAAAAAAACAACTCTTCACCGATATTATTATTTGTGAAACAAACGCTGAGGACACCGCCACTTAATTTTTTTTTCTCATTTCGGAACATTTTCTTCTCTCTCCCACTCAATTATCCGCCCATCTCTCATCGCACATGCGCGATGGCTTCACGGCACTTTTGACAGGAGCTGTCACGCACGCCATCTTGGTTTAACTGTCACCGTAATTCCGTACGAATTTTTGAAGCGTGATGCTGTTTGGCGGTTCTCCGGGGCTTTGGGACCGACCGATCCACCATAATGCGGTAGAAAAGCTACCAATGCTCTTTCTTTTGTTAATCAAATATTTAATAATTAATGAAATAAGAAACGCTTTGTTTAAGCCGCGATTATTTTTTTTAACACTCTCTTTCCGGAACAGGACACCCGAAGAAAATAAAATGATAATTGTTAACTCCTTCCTTAATTCCCCACTGCAAAGGCTTCCTAGGCTAGCAAACAGATACGAGCAACTTGACGTCTTTGTCGATAACTCTATAATATTCAAACATATATTAAAAGGCGTATTGAAAAATTAATAGTATTTGTGAAATTGGACTTAAATAATTGAATTGTTTTTGTTTTGATTGTTAGTTGAGTGAGATAACTAACTGTTATGTAATTTTTTTATTATTGTATGACTTTGTAAGCTTGTGCTATTGGTTTTCACTCAATATTATTACTTTTTTTGTTTTTGAATTTCTATAATATTATGTTTTCCTTATGCTTTTGCTTGTTATATACTTGTTTTTTACTTTATATTATATTTATCTTTATGTATTTGTATCTGTATTTTAAGTATTTTCTTTCCTCTTTGTCATTATTATTTTAAAATGTTATTATTTTTTTCTTTAAACTATATATTCTATTAATGTAAACTTTACCTATCTGTTTGTAAAGGCCCTGTAGGGCGTTAATAAATAAATAATAAAAAAAGTACAAAGAAAAATATGAAAAAATATGTTTTTCCAAAGACAATCGGCAATACTCTATATGATACGGATACGTCATTCTGCTTGCAGAGCTACTGTCGGCAAGACATTTGAGAGTGATGAGACGTCAAAATGTTTGTTGACGTTTCTTATAAAATGAATGAATATTGTCTGCATTATATAAAAAATGTAATTAAAAATATTCAAATTCAGAGTGCATGCTCTGACAAGATAAACACGCATGTGATCAATATTGGTGATAGTTTAACAATATTATGGTTGGGGTGTATAGTGTTGTGAATATAATAGTGTAGTGTTGGTCCTGACGAAGAGACGGGTACGTCTCGAAACCGGTAGACCGTAAATCTGGTAGTGGTTTTTACTAAGTTTACTAACATTCTGTTATTATGCCTAAACACAAATGTTTTTATGTCTAACCACACATGCTTTAAATATTAATAATATTAATAATCTGTTAAATTACCTCGTTTCAGAGATTCAATCACGTGGATCGCATTTTTTTTAAAAAGCAAGCAGTTCGCTTTCTTGTACCATGGCGAGTGTTTAAAGCGCCCTTGAGGTGAGTATTCGCAAAAACGGCGCTATATAAATTATCCAAATATTATTATTATTATTAAGGCGAAAGACTTTTTGATCCATAGTTTAACTTACTTTGATTTATTAACTTTTTCAGTAGTTTAATAATGTTATATCAACATTTCAAACGGCATTAGTAAAAATAAAAACTGAAAGATATCGCACCATACAGCTTCTCAAGTACCTATAACTTAAATAACGATGGTGAACTAACTTAAAAGTTTAACTAACTCAAGTATCTATAAATTAAATAACGATGCTGAATTAATTTAAAAGTTCGTTCAGCACCGCTTGGAAAGATAAATAAAACTTTGCAAAAACTCTGAACAAAGGTGCAATTCAAAATAAATAAATAAATAAATAATAATTATGAATGCCTAAAAATATTCCTCTAAACGACAGGAACCAAAATGGCTCACTCTACACCCTATAATTTCCGACCTATTACTTCACATGGCACGACAGCATGTCATCGTGTCTAGAACGTCCTGAAATTCCGTGACATCTGTCAGATAAAGCATTAACATCACATAGGATGCAAAGAATACCGACCCTTCGGTCATGCACGGCAGGGGTCAGTGTTAGATGCTTCTGAAATGGTTGATGTGACACAATTATACGAGGATGCGACCACATTTAGCGTTAATAACTAGCCTAAATTTCTGTCACTCATAATCTGAACGTCAGTTTTAATGTGGAGCTTCGGAGCACCGGTCCTCGTGGTGTGTGATATCTTTTAGCTACTCGTGTGATTGAACTAAAACACCACCCACACACCTCGGGTCAGTGCTCAGTCATTAAAACTGAAATTTAATAATCCTAGCCGACCATTAAGAAAAGTATGATAGTGATTTTGTAAAGATTTTTTATTATCTGTCTTAGATATCTCTGGCCGTTGATTTTCATTTATTTATAAATACCTAATTTATTGTTATATTTTATTTTATTTGTTTATTTATCAACGCCCGCGTGAGCTTTTACAGTATAAAATAAAATATAAGTATTTTTACACACAAAAACACGTTTTATAATAATAAACCAAGTTTTTAGATAATACATCCGTATATATATATATATATACTATATATATATATATATATATATATATAATTGAATGGATTGCTGATATAAACATATTTTCATAAAGTAGTACCTAGTCACAAATATATTAAGTGTACCTAAATATTTGGTTACAGTGATAAATAAAGTGAAAATGATGATGAAATGTATTATTAAGTAGTTGGTAGGAATATCGAACATAAATAAAATAGAAAATGGTTTTGAACTCTTCAATTTATTAATTTTGCACTGTACCTATTGCAAAATACGAAATATTATCGAATGACATGAAGCAATTATAAGATACAACAGTATGTTACATCAAGCAATTTTTAAATAGATTAAAAATATTCATAATATATGTATTGAATTTCATCAAAGATTATGTACCTATCTACTAATTAATTAATTTTGAAAATAATTAAAATCGTCTACAATCTGTTTGAGACGCGTCTTCCAATTTTTCGGACACATTTTCTGCATAGAAAATTATAAATAACCAAATTAATTAATCAATTAGAAAGACATACAGAAAAATCTAATTCACGAAAAAATATTAGGTTACTACTGGGATTCGAACCCAGGTCACCTCCTTTCCGGGGCCGGTGCTCTGACCACTAAGCTATAGCAACCCTCTATGTTTCCGTGAATATATCGACCTTATATGTAGTTCTTATTTTTTTTTTATTTTTTTATTAATTGATTAATTTTTATTTTTGTCCATAGAGCAATCCACTTTTTTGATACGGTAGTTGAAATTACTTTGCAATGCCACCGCTAGATGGACGCCATGATTAATTGAATAATTCATTTTTATTTGGACATACATTTATACAACAGATATTATATATTCAAGAACACATTCATATTTGTGAAGTTGTAATTTTTCAGAACAAAGTTCTGTGAAATATTTAATAACCAAATTAATTAATCAATTAGAAAGACATACAGAAAAATCTAATTCACGAAAAAATATTAGGTTACTACTGGGATTCGAACCCAGGTCACCTCCTTTCCGGGGCCGGTGCTCTGACCACTAAGCTATAGCAACCCTCTATGTTTCCGTGAATATATCGACCTTATATGTAGTTCTTATTTTACAGAACTAGTTATATTTCACAGAACTTTGTTCTGAAAAAATTACAACTTCACAAATATGAATGTGTTCTTGAATATAGAAAATTATAACTTGGAAAAACTGATGGTGATGCAAAGTCGATAAACCACATCAAAGACGCGAGTCTATCTAAATGCAACGAATCTCTTTTTGGTAGGTTGGTAATGGTACACCATATTGGTAGATGGAAGATCCCCAATGCGGTACTGTGTGGGGAAAGATTATAATCCGACCGGGAGAATCCTCCGGTGTTGAATGTGCGGTGTCACGTATATGAGGTGTAAATATACGTATGTGGGAAAATTAGTAACATGAGGTAGAACGATAAATGGTGGTTAAATAATACTCACTGTTAGATGAGGTTTATTGAACTATTTTTACAGTGGGAAAATGTTCAACAAGAATATTTCTTGCGAACTATGTAACTATCGCCGATGGAATAATGGTAGTTACGACGTCCGGAAGACAGCGCGGTTACTGGTTTCTTGATTCCGATTGACTGAAATCGTTCCTTTTTACGACAAAAATAAGCTGCAGCTCCCGATCACCATAATTCAAGGGGCCATATTCCCGGATCACGATTTTCACTAATAAGTGAACCGTGTGGAGAAGAAAAAGCTCGACGCCTAATTTAAAGGTGACCATAGAATTGAAGTTATCACTGGGAAGACTTCGAAAAAGATGTTAATCAATATTAATCAATATATGAGAAGGCTAAAAGAAGAAAGATAAAAACATCAACATGAGAGGACAAAGCTCTTCAAATGATCGTACAAACATACAATTTAATCATAAATGTTATAACATTCTTATTAACACATATATATAAAATAATTCAAATCAAAGATGTAGGCGAATTCTGCTTTGGAAAATCCTCTCAGAGATATGGTTCAGATCAATTTCCAAAGTGATATTGTTCAGCATAGCGGTTGGTCTTCCAACAGGCATAACCATCGGCAGCTTGGTTCTGTATAATGGAATATGAAACAATCTATGCTGACGCTGTCTAAGGTAATCATCAAGAACATACAATCTCCTCTTAAATCCAATTTCAGGATTATCGACCATTCCACGCAACAATCGATAAAAATGCGTAATCAAATACACATTCATTCTAGTCAAACTATTGTAACCATGCATACCCTGGAGAAACTCTGCTGGGTAAAGCCAAGGGTTGTTAATATCCGTACTCTCTCATGGAGAGATATCTCAAATGATATGATATGATTATATAATAAGGATAACGCTTCATTTTTAGTTGTAGTCTTATTCTTTGCTGGGCAAAATGAGTACGCCATTGAAGTTTTCTAAATATAACAAAAGTCAGAAATTATAATTAATCGTTTTATGAAAAATTTAATTTCCTCTCACATGTAGCGCACATCAACACGGGACCATTAATTTATTGCGCGGTCTCGATCTAAGATAAATTAGGGCCTAAAAAGGGAAAGGCGGGCACTTCCGGCCCTGGCGTGTCGGCCCGCCTCTGGAAACTTTATTGGAGGGAAACACCTGGGGAAATGTATTATGTTCATTTTAAGAGGAAAAATGAATAAATTTTAGAAAGAGGTGCACATTTTTTGAGTGTTCTAAATGTGATAAATATTTAATGCGTATTAGCAAATCTTAAAGGCGTCCCTATAAAAAGAGTCAATATGCAAAAACAAAATTTTACACAAGAGAGAAAAAAAAATTGTGAAATAAATAATCAGAATTTAATTTTTTTATTATTTTCTATTACGATATTTACCTACTTGCCAATTATAGACATTAATTTTACGTTTTCTTTGTTTATTCATATTGCTAAGCAAATTTACAAATTCTCTCGTTTTGAACAATAGTTCAGTCATTGATTGCTTCGATTGTTCTTTCATGAGTTCCTTGGTAACATGCTAGCGAATCGGAGGTCGGCAACCATTCTTGTTATTAACACTTTATTCACCGCCGCACGGAACAACTTAGTCGACTTACACTTATCCAGTCCCTCAAGTTATACGGCGTCTTCCTACACTTCTTTTACCACTTATTTTCCCCTGGATGATGAGTTGGTTTAGACTATATTTTGGTCCTCTCGTAATATGTCCAAGATACTCCAGCTTTCTTATCTTAGTCCGCAGCACTTCTTGGACTTTTTCCATACGCAGGAGAACTTCAACATTCGTCACTCTATCCACCCAGGAAACTTTTAATACGCAATATTAGTTTAAACATATTCATTTTATTCAAAAATAGTATATTAGATTATACTTATGAATATGTATTTCAATATAGATCTTAGATATAAACTGGGAACAGTGTACAACAAACTTGAGTATCCTGGAAGAGGCTAACATTTGCAGTGACGAAATTATAGTCCTTAAGAAAAGGAAGGGTATTTTTTATTTATTTATTAAAGACACTTACAGGATAATAGGTACATGATACTCTAATAATAAAACATTATAAAAACAGACTATGCCCCTTATTCCAATTACAAGTGTCTTCGGCACGCTCTAGTAACATGTATTTTCACATTTAAGTATATTTTACATGTACATTTATGTGTATTATATATTTAGTGTTTGAATGTAGTGCGATCATATAAGAATATGTAAATAAATAATTGATTTAATGGATCTGTAGGTTCAGGTCATCGTTTATAAAATGAATGTTGTGTATGAGTGAGTTTTTGAACGATGATAAGGTATCTGCAAGAATATCAGCATCAATGTCAGGGTTAGCATAATGCATATTGTATGTGCGACACAAATTTGTGATGGGAGAAAAGTAACAAACATTATTAGTGTGCTGGCTTATTCTAAAGAACTCCGGGTTTCTTACGGCGGTTCGAGGATAGAAATGGCAGATGTCACAACGAAGGATCACCAAAGATGATGTTTTGAGTGCTGTCTTTGTGATGTTTAAATTAGTGCATAATTAAGTGACGTTATATAAAAATTTCAATGTAAATAAGAATTTGTGACACAGTTGGATCCCGAAGGCATAGTCATTCACCATTTTAGACATAATTTTTTTAAAAATATTTTAGTCTTTTTTATCGCATATCGCAAATTCTTTTCATGATACATATACGCATACTCCTTATAAAAGAGAAATTATTTCTCGTGTTTAAAAAAGCGTTGTGTGACGTATTGAGTAATTTAAGGGATACATCATCGTATCAAGAAGCAGGCAAAAATTTTACTGACCTCAATTCTAAGTACACATTAATGTATTTTTATTAATTAAAAATACAATTTGTCGAGATTTTTGTGAAATATTTCAATAGCAAAACGAAAATAAACCCATTAAGGTGACAAACGGTCGAAAACAATTTTGCGACGGAATTTTTAAAAACCAAATTTTGAATGACGTCACTCTTACGTCACTCATGAATCAAAAGTCGGGGCGGTTCAGAAGCGACAGCCGGGAAAAGGGGATATCTGTCTGATAGTACATTATGTTTTTATCGTGCGGACACATACGCACGCAGTTGCACACAGACACACACGCACGGGGAGACTTACAAAAAGCGTTCGCTTATCCATTATGCTTCCATCCACATTGTATTAAAATTGATGGATTATGATGTTTACGCGGGAAGGATGTCTGCTGGCCTTCCCCCACCCCCACCCCACCCCACGCGGCTCGCCCGCCACACCCCGGACCCAGAACCCTACTTATGCATCCCTCCGCCACAGCTGTTTCTGTCTATGAAATTTACAGATTATTATACGATTCTGAAATAAATAAATTTACTTTTAATATAAAAACATTTCGATGAAAATTTTCAATCAATGAAATTTTCAAAGGACGGTGTTTGCATCCACTTGAGTTTGTTTATTAAAATCAACCGGTTTCGGAAATTACAATTTTCTTCATGTGACGAAAGCTGATAAATTAATTTTTTTGGTCATTCAAGAGGAAAACATAAATACATGGTAAGAAAATAATATAATACATGTCCCCTAAAATTGTATGATGACACAGATAAGACAGTAATAATAAAGATTTATTTAACAGAAACAGATAAAATGCACTGATAGGTACTAAGTAAAATAAGGAATACCTAAAATTAAACACTGACACTATGTTAGAAGTATAATGCATATAATGCACTTATAATATACTCATAACTTTAAGGTTGTACTTATTCTTGGTTGTAGCTCTGCTGATGTTGAAAAAATAATTCTTTCTCACATGTCATCATGTAGTCTATCCACATGAGCAGAGAGAGACGATAGAACGCCACACTCTTATATTCTTGAATATCACTCTTGACTCATCCTGCTTAAATAAATCGAAACACAGCCTTATTTAAATATTGATAATGATCGTTCTCGAACAAAAAAATCACTTGAGAAAAAATCGTCTCTCCACGATGAACATTTGTGAATCACCCTCCATATATCCCCGATTCTGGTTCGAATTTTCTAGGATATTTAGCCGTGTTTCTATGACCTTTCTGGCCGACGTTTCGAATCCAATTGTAGTGTCCATCACCAGGGCTGATGCTTTATGAAAAGTGTTGTGTTTGTTACAAAACATCAGCCCTGATTATGAATACTGCAATGGGATCCGAAACGTCGGCCAGAAAGTTCGTAGAAACGCGACAAAATATACCAGAAACTCAAACCAGAAGATTCTGAACGGCCGTGATAACCTAAGAACATTATTTTTAAGATATGTAGGTTTACAGATTTTTAAGATAAGTATATTAGTACTATATGCCTTCGCCAATACATTAAATACTGCATTGATGTCATATCGGTGTTAATTTCCTTGTTATATGGGAATGCATATAGCATAAGTATTAAGTGCCGTGTCGTTTTTTTCTAAATAAGGCACTAAACAACATGAGTAATTTATAGTTTTTAGAATTAAAATGGCTAACTCGCGTGAGGTACCGGCATGTAGTAGTGTTGAGAATATTAATGAAAGGTGTGCATAATAGCAAATAAAGAGCGAAAAATACTTCATTCGCTTTTTACCTTGTATCTTAAAATGAACATTCTGGCACTTAGTGCTGTATTCATTTCCAGTATTCATTTTATTTTGACTGGTTTGATCGTTTAAAATGGGTGCATCGCTGGCCGCGTCACGCCACGATGCAACTCGGCTAGTCATCGATTTTGTCTATAAGCTGTGTCGAGACGTATAATTCCGGTAGCTACTATAATAATTCCATTCGTCATTATCATAAAACGTTTCTTTTACATCGTAGGCAATTTAAATAATGCAAACGCACAACATTGTAACGTATTTTCTCCACTAGTATCGACATACCGAGATCGCGAAAAAACAACGAATATGCAATCGGGGCAATCGATCAGCTTCAAATATTCATACCGTATCAACGGACGATTCAGCCGTTGAACTAACTCCTCAACGGTTGCGGCATGAAAATATCCCGTATGGAGACGGTTATCTTTTGCATAAACGTAGTCCAGTATTTGCTCAAATTACAGAATCATTCCCCAGCTTCTTCCTTCTATGTATAGCTTTTATTTCAGAGCATTATTTTTTTGAATTATTTGATATTGATATTGTGAATGACATTGAAACGTATTTTTTGGTTCAAATTTCAACAAAAGGTGTTCCTCAAAATAATAATTCAACAATAACAAAACAAAAAAGCATTATTGTCTTTTTTTTTTAAATAGAGATGCGAACACGGAATACGTGTCACATCAATATTCTTACTATTTTCAAACTAAGCTAAACGCTTGTGCTATGAAAATAGAACTAACTTGCTAGTCTGGAGTGAGGTTCGAACCCGCGACCTTTGGATCACGAGGCGAGTGTCCTAACAAGGTCACAAGACCAGGTTAGTCCAATCTCTCTCCATCTCTTTGGTGGTCTCCCTGGCGGTCCTCTGGAATCCCGCACATCACGGTTCTGAAAAGTCTCGTCTGCTCCATTCTCTCGACATGGTACCTACAGAAACGCCTTCTCTGCCTGCTCCATCTTACAATGTCTTGTATGTCGCAGGTTCTGCGGATTTCCGCATTGGGTACTCTGTCTCTGAGGGTCTTGCCCACAATGGGTCTTAGTGAGTCTTCATTTCGGTAGTCCTGAGGAGTTGTTTAGTTCTCACCATGTCCGCTCTTGCTTCGATACCGTATGTCATGATGGGTCGTGTACATGTTTTTACCTTTAGTTTTTTAAATCTCTTGTTTTTTCTCTTTTTTCTTAATTCTTTGTTCTTAACTGAAACCTTTCATTTTTTTTGTATATTGTTGAGTTATTGATATTTAATATTAATACATGACTTGTTAATTCTGTGGAAACTGGTAAGATGGTTTCTGTACTATTTGATACTCGTGGTTAAACTGATCCTTATTTGTATTTTTAGTTTACTCTAAATAAATATTCTAAAACTTTCTAAATATAATTTAATACATAATCATATATATGATACATATGTATATATAGCATGTACCATTATCTCTATTGCAGACACCAGTATTTTGACGTATATTTGAAAATTACATATGTAAGGCACAATCCAAAATATCATTTATAAAACGATTATCTTCCGATTGTATTCTACTGTAGCAAAACATAGGCCAAAACCCTACCAGAAAAAATTAGAGGTTTCATACATTTTCTGTGAAGGAAAGGCTCGTGAAAATAATAAAGCTCACCGGGAAGAAAGAAGGGGATGAAATAAGATTGAATTTTTATTTTTTTGTTGTATAGTTTAGGGTCTATGGGTAGGTATTGAATAAAATGTATAGTCGCACCACGGTAGTAGGTGGAACTTTTGATCCTTGATTACAGCAATAAGTAGTGAGAAGGGACGATATTTTAAATTTACTGTCAATTTATCGAAGATCGAATACCGTTTTGTAGTAGCAGCATACAGGTTTCCCAAAAACACACTCTGACCGAATGATTTATTGGACAGACGTCATCGAGTAGCGGTTTCTTCAGTTGGTCGGGAAGAAAAAAAACTGTTATCAAATGTTGTGGACATTTCGCCGCGCTATAACACGTTGTTTTTCTTGTCGTTTCACAACGTTTATTTTCAATGTGTGTGTATATTTCGGCGATTTCCATGCTTTGTGAAGAGCTATCTATAGAAAAAATCTAAAACTGAAAATATATTAAAATTCATTCGGCTATAGAGAAGTTGCTGGAAAACTATTATGTATTATGTCTACCTTAATTTGACTAAGGCATTAAGGAAGTCTTTCGATATATTTTTCATATAATGTTATTTTTCTTTGCGTTCCCAATTGGGGTGTTTATTAACCCCAAGTTTAGGTAAATCTTTTGAAATTATTTATTAGTAATAAAAATAATGTAAGATCGAATTTTCTTGACAATTTTTACAGTGTTTTACACGAGCTGTTACTTCAATAGCAAAGTAGCCAGTTTCTTTTTGTGCTGTTTAGATGATGTGATTTATTTTATAATGAAATTGATAATAATGATATAATTTCTATAATGAAATATGTACGGGTTTTGTATTGTATTTAATTAGGAATGGTGGGCAGTATTACCATTTTTATCTTTACCATTTAAAACATTTAAATCGTGTATGTCTGTATATGAATATTTTTTGATGAGAAGATTGTACAATGATAAACTGAATATGTACCGAAAATTATTTGGGTGATGCATTGTTAAGAGCGGTTCAGATTTTAATAAAATGTCTCACGAAAGTAGGTAACAAGTGGAGAGCTTATAATTACTCATAATAATTGTATATTTTAATTATTTTAAATATTTTTTGTATATGAGTATTTTGTATATATATATATATTTTGTAGACATGTACGAGCATGTCGGTATTGTATACCAACTTCTTTTCGGGTAATTTCGGACAAACATTCAAACAGTTTTATTTACTCAAAAAATTCATACAGTTTTATTTACTCAAAATATACTTATTTGTTTATGAAATAAGAAAACTTCAAGATTAAAAATAATATTTAGAACTGGTTTTTATTAAAAGTGATGTTTTTAATGAACATTGATATTTTTATTTACCAGATTTGGAAAATACCATTTTGTTTCAATAACATTTATATTTTGGATGTAAATAATGTGACAGCATCTCTCACGAGTGTAAAACACAGCACGTCCGCCATTTTAAAATTAGGAATTTGTAGCAATTTCATTGGTTCTTTTAAAAAACTGCTTTTTCTGTTGTGAAAAGAGATGGACACTGCCACGCTTGCTACAAAAACAAATGAAGTAGTTACCAATAGGTTTCGTCACGGAAATATAAGTAGCTTTATCTATAAAAGTGCATATTTGTATCAATCTAGGTATTGTGCGGATGTAGACGGTATTGTTTCCGCTATTTATTTCGCTATTTATTTATATAGATTTTTCAAGACGCGATCTATTTCATCTGTCAAGATGCTGGTATGTGAATGAGAAAGGAGGGTGTGGTAATTAAATATAAGAAAGCCATTAGCGACGTTTCGATATTGAATGGTGGTCTTTAATTAGTGCGAGGCGAATTAAGAGTAGAAAGTACTACCCGATGGCTATCAGGCAGGTTTTATTTTTTAATTAAAAATAACACACTAGGTTGTTTATAAAGTTGTTGTGAACAAAGTGTCGAGTGTAATAATTACATAAAAAGTTGATAAACTCAACCATGTTAAAATACAAAAATGATACTTTAATTACATTATTTAAATTAGTAGGTCTTGCATCGATCTTGAATAAAATATATATAAAAAAATAAAATGACATGGGATATTAATTTTTTGTAATGGTGTCTAATTGGTCCGACGGCGTCATTAATCAATAGTAATTAATCGGGCGGTTAATCGGGAATGTATTATTAAGCGGGCCCGGGACATCCGGGGGTCCCGCAGACCCGAGGATTAATGTTCGCGGAGCGGGCAGTGTCGTGTCGGAATATTTGTCAAACTAAATTATGTGATATGTTTCATCTTTACCCGGGCGCCGAGCACGCGATGTGCCCGACACACGCACGCCCCGGACACGCTGAATGGGAAATGGGAAAATTTATATTTGTTACATTTTGAACCACCCCTCGAGAGATGTGTGCTTTTTGTTTATTTTTTATGGACAATTTGTATACCGTACAGGAGACGCCATTTTGCGTCTAGACGCGGTTGATTTCGGCAGTTGAGTTGATAAGTAGGTACCTACATCAATGTTAAAAATAAACATAATATATTAAGTATGTCAGTAGGTACTGCAGATATATAATCAAAATGTGTTTTTTTAAATTATATATATGCTATACTTATATTCTCTCAAAAATGCGAGTAACTCATGCGATGTTGTCAGCGAAGACACAAAACTTTCCTCTATTTGATTATT